>VZUI01023967.1:0-96595 GCA_013401135.1 Cettia cetti | reverse complement strand
AAAGATAAAGGAAAAAAAAAGGAAAAAAAGAAAAAAGAAAGAAAAAAAAAAGAGAAAAAAGGAAAAAAAAGCAAAACAAAAAAAGGAAAAAAGAAGCTATACACCATTTAGGAAAGGAAAACACTGTGTTTCTGGTAAGCTCCACTTGCTACTGGCACATTGCTAAATCTATCTTTAAATAAATAATGGAAAGGCTGTTAAAGGCACTTGAGATTGTGTTGTAGTCCCTTTCACCTCCAAAGTAGCTACAAAAGAACAATGAAAGCTTAAACATCCATCAGTTACAGAATACTCTTGGAAACAGATAAAATCTTACCCACAGCTTTCTCTGCTACGCTTTCATAGCTTCCAACTTTTCCTTAGCTTTTATTTGTAACTCACATCTTGTTTTCATCTTTCTTAAATGCACTAACCTCAACCACCACAAATGGCAATTTTGATTAACTTGGACAGCTCACCAGACAACAGACAAGAATAAAAATTAATTCAAACAAATATTGGGTCTCCCAAAGCCATTAGTGGCAAATGACGAATTTCCAATCTCAGCTTCATCAAGTGGATTTTCCTTAGTTAGAGCCTAATTTGCGGGGACACATGCCCATTATCCTCAAAAGTGTAAAGCATCAAGTTATCAGAGAAGTGAAATATACTGCCCAAAGGACTTAGACAATTGCATCAGAAACACAAAGGCTAGCGTAAAGTAGAAGACGACATATTTTTTAGGACCACCTTCCAAGCCTGCAAGAAAACATACTTAGGTTCTCTGAGATATGAGTTCTTGAAATTGCTTTATTTGTGAGCTAAAAAAACCATTAAAAAAATGGTGACGGCAACAACAATATCTGATCCTGGTAATTTGAATGGCATTTACTGTGATGAGATTACTTCCATAGCAGGCTTTCTTACCACCTTGGAGAAGAATGTGACATCTATGATACTGCAGAGATACAGTAATATTGATATGAAGGAAGCATCTATAAAAAGATTCCCATGTTGCTGTGATTAACTTCTCAACAAGATGAGTAGGTGTATGAGAAGTACAAGTTGATTAATTTTATGTTCTATTTCTTCTGTGAGGTCTGTTTTCCAAATTTTCCTACCTATGCTAGAAATCGGATGCAGAAATATCTGGTGGCAAAACTCCCCCCACCAGACTACACATAACATGAGTTCTCATTTTTCAGATGACTCAGGTTTTATACACACACGAGAGTGTAATTCTAATGCAAAATTATTAATGTTAACTGGTTTGTGTTAATCACTTCTCATAACTAAAGAGAGCATTTGGTAACTACAAGCTTGTTCAGGTAACACAACAAATGCCAGACTCTGTCAGTTAATTCATTGTTCCAAATCATTAGGCAAAGCATGTGTTTAATCTTCATCTCATTTTTCAACAATTAACATAGTGTTGATAACAGAGTAGATCTTTTCATTCTGTGTCATTTTGGTCAGTAATCAACTACACATCTAAATGGACAATTACAAGAATAGCATGACTGTGTGAAACAGGAACTTTAACATTTTGGGACTAACTTTTGCTGTGCCTGAATTGCAAGCAGATGGGAAGGGTGTTTTCATAAAGGCAGGTTTAAACTTGTTCTTCCTATCATTTTTTCACACTGAAAAAAAATCTTATTGTGAATGTAGGAATCCAGCTTCAAGAGAAAGCAGTGTGACACTCATTGGCTGAAATGCTCTTTATACTGGGCTCTTACCAAGTTCTACATCCTGATCATCAGTAAGAACAACGATGATGTTTGGGCGGATGTTTCTACGGTCTCTTTGAAATCTTCCCTTCAGACGTTGATTTAACAGGAAAGTTGAACTTCCATCCAACAGTGATACAACAGTCATCATGAATAATCCAAGGACAATACTATGCTGTGCCATGTTGTGCTGATTTAATGTTCTTTCTGAACAAGGTGACTTCTATTTCTTTTTCTTTGCAGGTCTCCTATAAGGGAGAGGGAAACAAGTATTTATCTATATTTTCACCCCTCTGTACCCATCAAGGAACAGCCAGGTTCCCTCCAAAGAAGTAAAAAGCAATGAACTTGAAATAATCTTAAATCCTAAGAAAAAACCTGATCAAACTCCCAAACAAAAACAAAGCAAACACTTATTTTTCTAGTGCCAGCTAGAAGCAGAAACTTTTAAGCAGAAAAATTAAATTCATAAGCTGTTATCAACATAGGCAATGAAATTTCACTCAAAGCTCATATATGGCAGCAAGTTCAAGGATTTAGCAGGGATTCAAATTCTTTTGCTCTCATACATATAAATAGCAATCATTTTCTTTCTTCCTCCTTCCAGTGATCTGTTTACACATGACATTTTTGTTTATATCAAAAATGCAGATGTTGAAGAGAGAAAACCCCATATCCATCATTATTTTTAAACAGGACTGTAGCAAAATTAACTGAGCTAACAACATATTTGCAAAGTCAGAGAACATTCAGACAGATTTGTTATACACTGATTTATTTTACAAATGCCGCAAAGCTGCCCTGATCTTGGAACTATGGTATGATACTGTTTGAAGTCTACTAAAGCTTTGATGTTAGTACAAGATCCCTTTAGCTTTTCTGTTGGCTTCCAAGATTATACACTTTTTAAAAATACCATTATTAATAATGAAAACATTTGAAGCCTCATTACTGCAAATGTTTGGGAATGGACGCACCAAAGCGACTTGCACTGCCTATGACTGAACTGCAAATTGGAGCACACACCCCAAAACTGATTTGATTGCAAAACAGAGCACATCTAAGTGGTACTACTCCTGTTAATGAGGCAATAAAATATTCTTAGCAATTCCTACAAGGAAATGACAAAAAATTAATTAGCATGCTGAAAAAGTTTTGAAATCGCAGTTTTGCCCGGTCATCTTCTAATATAAAGGGATCTTCTCTTGCTTTCAGAAGTCAAAATAACATGAAAATGTACTGAAAATATCAAGTACTAATTATTTCACCAGATCCAGCAATCAATGAGTCAGTTTTCTATGAATTCCCTACTTGCCCTGTCTTTTTCTAGACTGGTGCCAATGATCTCTTGTATGAGAAGAAAAATCAATTAAAAATGATGCAAGATTCCCTGCTTTTTGTAAAGCCCAGAAGTGCCAGAGCAAAAAGAACATAGCACAATGTGTTTTACCCTAAGAAACATGTTGGCTATTCTGTCCCTACGGAAAACAGTTTTTACTCCAGCAGATTATTTCATAGACACGTTATTACTTCCTCTCTGTAAGCAATTTCTCTTTGATAGATACTTTCTTAACCAAAGTTTTAATGCAATGGCAAAACCACTGGTCTGAAAAATTAGTCTGCTTCTGTGCTCATATAAGAAATTAATTTTTACATAAGTCAACAGATACATTGCTATACTATGATGGAATATTTATTAAGGCTACTTTCCAAATTTGCACACAAATAGGGTTTTGAGGAAATGAAAAATCCTCCTTCCTTACTAGTCTGTCCAGTGAGTTTCACAGGCCGGTGAAGTTATCTATTTTCCCCAGAAACTAAAAGTTTATTTAAATGCCCTAGAACTCGTTCCAATGGGTAGGGAAAGAGCTTTCAAATTGTACAGATGCAGCTTTAGTATCTGCTGCTGCTGCTCAGAAATATGCCAGGCTATAGCAAAAGAAACACTGAGAAGTCCAATCAATTTTCTTTCTTTGTACTACAAATTCCATCTGCAGCAGTATAGCTGGGAAGAATCATGTCAGAGTCTTTGTGTTGCTACTGTCCAGAGTAGTCAAAAACAGCTCGAGAAAGAAACCCAGATCCGTTTCAACAGGGGAGAATAGAAAGTTTGCCTAGCAGGCACATATTCTTGGACACAAGCTTTTTGAGGGGGTTGGTAGAGATATGCCTTCTGCTCTTCAGAAATTGCTACATATGTACTTTTGTTAAAAAAGAAAAACTGACAGTATATATAGATGTTTTCATTACACGCAAACATTTTTCTGAAGATCTGGAAGTTCATGTGGGTTTTCTTCAGTCTACACTAGACAATAGCTTCTCAAAATAAGAGCATTTGCTGACTTTTCTTGAAGCATTTGGAAGGCCACCCGTTCTTGCTATATCTGGTCATAATTACCTTCACTGCATTGTTGTGCATTTAACAATCTTTCTTACATTTTTCTCATCTTTAAAACAAATGCCTGGAAGTAACCTCATGACCTCAGTGCCTCTCTCCCCTCAGCTGGCCTTTTCCTCAAATTTTTGCCCCTTACACACTCCATTTGTAACTAAAATTAGAAGCTGTCCCGAGCTCAAGAGAGCTGCTTAGCTGTCTGTTAAATACTTAAGACATTTGGGGACACATATAAACTGCTCTCCCGCAGCTATTTTATCCACACTTGTATACTTGTGGTTAAAGGAATTAGTGATCTCTGAAAGGATACTGCAAGTGGAAGAGAGAATGTCAGATCAGGTACAACATGTACCTTCCACCAAACGTGTTATCTCTTTCTCACTCCCCCACAATGAATATTTTGCAGCGACTGTGATGTGTTATGCTCCCACTGTTATCAGGGTTAGTAGTCCTGGGAATCAACTCAAAGTATGCAGTTCTGTGCAAAAGTCATACCAATAACTAGGGAAGAAAATTAAAGGCACTTTAGAAAATAACCTATTTCTCCAAGTATGTTTTCACAAGACATACATGTCACAACTAACAGCATATATGCAGTACAGTCCAAACATTAGCTTTAAGTAGTTACCAGAAAAGCAACACACATGGATTGCCAGTGGCCAAATGCAGATTGGGTTTTTTAACCCCTAGTCTTTGATGAACTTCCAGGAAGAAATGAGACAAAGTTTCTATTAACAGTTCTTTTCCAATTTCTGTCAACAAGGTTAATCTGCAACTCACAAGTAAAGCCAGAACAGTTCCACAGCAGTGCCCCAATCTGCCTTCACTTTTAATATAGCACCCTCTCCAACGATGCGTTTTGATCTGAGCACTACAGAAGGTCCACTGCTCTCTGTGCCTCTGCAGGCCAGCCTCCAGTGTCAAAGATATGCTTGATCTGTAGTGGTTCTCATGAGAATCAGGTATGCCTCCTGTTTTCTTCCATATTACACATATGAACTTGACAAATCTAGTCAGTCTTGTTTTATATTCAGAAAGTGCTATCAGAAATCTATGAAATCTTCTTCAGATGGGGCATCTGGCTAAGCTTTCTTAAGCCTATCAAACCTCTTAGAAGGCAACTTTTGAGAAAGTCTGGTCCTCTTACTTTCGCCTTCGTGGCAACACAAAATGTTACATTGAAGAGATAAAGCCAGACATCTACACTCCATTTATAAAAGAACTCAGCAAAGGGCTGTTTCCAAGTAGCATTTACACCAAGGAAAGGCTTCCTTATAACATTGCTCTCAGTAATTAATGTCAGTTCTACAGCAGCTCAGACAGAATGCACAGGGATGACTAATGTCAGTTCTGTCCCAGATGGCATTTTCAATATGCTATTGATTAGTATCGCTTGGCACAGATGTAAAAGGCCCCATGTATGCAAAATTAGTAACTGACAGTAGCATGCTCCCAACCTCACTAATGCAAGTCACAGCACAACTGTCCCATGTATAAGCTCTGTGAAACTTCACTGAAGTCAGGTAATTCAATTATTATGACATAACCAAGAGTAAAATCTGACTCTTCCTCTAACTCTGTATCAAATATATAAGTCCGCTTCCAGTCTACTTCTAGAAGTTACTGCTTCTAGTAATGCTTGCATTAACTGGTTTGGGGGTTTCTTTTGGTTTATCTTTTAAATAAGCATACTAACTTATTTAAAAACACTAAATAATTGGTACGACAAGTTCAACTTGCCCGGCAGCTACCAGAGGACAGGGTAACTGCATGTGAGCCATACGGTGGAACTGTACAATAAGGGAAAACTGGCTAGAGAGAAGCAACATACACCTGCTCTCAATATGGCTGGAGTCAATGCCAGGTGGACTATTTAACCTACCTAGGTGTGTCATTTGCCCAACATTTGAATACACTGAAATACATGGTGCTGGAGTAATTCCCTAGCAACCAACCCAATTAAATCCATTCTGCCAGTTAAATGGATTCAGCTGTGCTGCTGTTCTTTTAACTGGAGTCACTCCTTTGCACTGAGCTTTGGTTATGCCAGGTCTTTTCTCACTCAAGCTGTCAACTATCACTTCAAACCATTATATTGTGTTTGTAAGAGATAAACACATTTTCATATGTGGATTGGGAAGAATCTTGTTTGCAGTCTAACAAAGTTCCCAGGGGAAGATTGGTATAAACATTACTGCTTAATCTAACAACATGCTGCATTTGCTTATAGTTTTCTGCTTTCTGATTCCCCCCCCCCCCCGCCCCCGATGCAGTCAAAAATTTATGAGAAAGTACAAAAATTGAATCCCCAGTGTTAAATGTGACTCTTGAAGATTAGAGTTGTACTGATTTAAAGTCAGGAACAGAGCTTGCAGACTACTAGAGAACTGAATTACTATTCAGACACATCCTTCTGACTTGCATGCCTTATGCTGGTGAACTTAATGCAAAAACTAAGTATCACAGAAAAGCTTAGTAACATTACAAAATCTCATTCACATGTTGTAACTTTATTTTAAATAAAGCAGAATTAGTAAATTAGTTATAAATTTCCCTAGGAATTGATGTTTTACAAAATGTTTTAAGCTGCTCAGTCTACTTTCTTTCTGTCCACTGCTTGCATATTACTGTTAGAAATTCCCAGTGACACACAGAAAATTAATTTGTCCTCTGATAGGTTAAATTGCTATTTGGATCCCCCAAATACACAAAAATAAACACGTTTTTCTGCTCCATATGCAATAACCAACAACAACTTGAAAAAACCAAAGAATTATTTTGCTATTTTACCTATTATCATCACATAATTATATATAATAGATGCAGTCTTTGATTTTAACGATAATTATATTAACTTGTACTAAGTAAAAACCACAGGCTTTCACTTCTGAAAATACCATAAGGGAATGAATGCAAGTGCTTTAAGATAGAAAAAGTAGGCAAAACCGGACACCATTACATGTATACGTTTTACCAAGCAAACATTATTTTTGTAGCCGTATACAGGAAAATTAAAAAAGCCTCCCTGTGTTTCTAGAGCTGCAAACACACACAGGCGTTCCGATACACACGCTGCCCAGATCCGTCCGGTGATGTGCCAAACGTGAAGCTGAGCGCTATGGCATCAATTGTCTTTCGGGAACTGTTTTCCGCACAACCCCGGCGCGGCTCCCTCAGCCCGCATCCCCGGAGCCCGCCGCGGCCGGGCCGGGCCGGGCCGGGCCGGCCCCTCCGCCCCTCGCAGGGGGCGACGCGACCCCCGCGGCCGGTCCGCAGCCCACGGCGGCAGCGAGCGAGCGCCCACCCGCCGGGCCGGGCCGGCAGGGCCGCAGTAGGGCGGGGGAGCTCCCGCGGAGCTTCCAGCAGGGCTGGCCGAGGCCGGTGGGACCACATCGCCTCCAGTCCCCGCCCGCCCTCCGGGCCCCCTCATTCAACTTCCAGCCCCACCCGGTCCCTACACAACTACCTTCAACCCGCCGCCCAGCTTCCCCGCGATGGCAGCCTGGCTCGGTGGCCGGCAACCCCACAAGCGGCACGGCCGCGCCGCAGTCCCCAGCTCGCGAGGCGGGGCGGGGGCTCCGGCCTTCCCCTCTAGCCCTCCCCACTTACTCGCGGAGCCGGCGCTCAGCCGCGCCAGGCCAGGGCCGGTGCACGCACCGCCCGCCTCGCGAGCCCGGGGCCCGGCGGCGCGGACAAGCGCATCCTCCGGCCGCGGTGCCGGGCAGCAGCCAAATCCGTTTCCCGAAGAAGCGTTTAGAGGAAGCGCTCGGGCGAGTGCTACCCCCGCCTCTTCTTCCTCTTCTCCCTTCTTCTCCTTTTCCCGTTTAAAAAGTTCATTTACCTCGAGGATCCTCCTCCCAGGATTGACGCAAGAGGCGCAAGGGCGGAAACCTGTTCCACCAGCCCCGGGCTTGTTCAAAGTCCAGCGGCAGCACCGCGGCTAAAGACGATGGCGCAGCCCCGCACCCCGGCGCGCACGGGGGAACCGGGGAGGGCCCAGAGCCAGCCCCGCTCCAAAGAGAAGGGGCCGACGCTGAGCTCCCGCTCGGTGCACAGCGCCTTTATAAGCAAAGGGGATAGTCCATGGGGGGGCGGAGGAAGGGGAATTTAATTGCCCCTCTCTGTGCCTCTTGTCTCCCATCGCTAGCGTTTGCCGAGTGCTGCCAGCCCCACGCAAGAGCTGCCCCCTACCCCCAGATGGAGGTGGCAGACTCCAAAGGGGCTGAAGGCCTACGACTGCAGGCCGGACCCCCAAGACACCTGTGAGGGAGAGCCTAAAGACCTCTAAAAGGTCATGCTAACACAGACCCCATTCCACCGCTGCAGTTAAAATTAAAGGGCCCAATATTCATTAGCAATTAAGAAAAGCTTAACAAAGCTCTTCGAGGTACGGACTATGTTCACAAAAGGCGCTGTCTACACTACTTGCAACCAGTTACATTTTGCTTCTGGAACTTGTCTGGGTAACTATCTGAATCAGTAAGTTCTTGAGTGGATTCTTTTAAGACCTCTTAAATAAGTATCTTTCACTTGTGTTTAAAAAAAACCCAAGAACACAAGAATGGAATGTTTTCTTCTAGTAATCCCATGCTGATAGTGTCAGACATGCAGCACAGGTTACCTCAGACGCTTCTTATTACATCTAATATTCTGTTCAATCTATGATTTACTAGGACTTCTACTTTAGAACCAGCATTGCCCTCAGTGACCTCATCTGGACTCTGTTAGCCTTCTCCAGGAGTCTTGAACAAATTTTCATTGTTGGCTCTGGTCTTGGCTATGCACAAACAGATCCTAAATTAACGTCTTGGGTAACTGTATGATATCGTAGAGTGAAATGGCACACACTTCCCTCCAAACACAAGGATGTCGCTGCTAAGGTACCAAGTGTGCTCCGTGTGGATAGGAATGAGCAAGAGAGGTGAAATACTATGTCAATACTGCAGTGTCCACACTAGGGGCTGCAACAGCACAACCGTGTTGGGATAAATAAACCACTCCCGAACACGGAGTTACACTAATCATAGACCCACATGATGTGCATAAAACAGGACCTACATCTCGCTAACATTGTGATAAAACTCTTTTACTGCTTTCTGAGATAACCTTCGACCTTTTGCTAGCAATTTTCAACTCACAATGAAACAATTTACAGACAACTTTACAACACACCCATGAACCAGGATGTTCTGATTCTGCACATTTTAGACCTGAATTAGTGTCTATAGGCAGCAGAGTCACCCAGAGTCAGCCTTTCAGGCCAGAAACAGAACGAGGAACCCAGCATTCCTCTGTCCTAACCTCAGGCCAGCAGTTTCCAACTTGCATGTGCAACCTCTATAAACTAAGTCTAAAGAGTCTGCAAGCAGTAACCACCAAGCCAAAGAAAATACCATGTTTGCTATACAGTGGTCCACATTTCACATTGAAGAAGAAAATTGACTATCTTCTTGTATTTCTAAAGGACTGCAAATGGGATTTTCCATTTTAAGAAACACATGACCCAATATAAAGCTACAATTTCATTAATATAAACTACAAGCATCAAAAATACTAAGACTAGGATTAGTGACATGAGTATAGGAATCTAAGTTTGATTTAATGTCACTGGAAAATCTGTCACAATAGATCACTCATTTCAACAAAAGAGTATGTTCACCTCACAGGGAGTGCATGTAATTTCCATTAATGCTAATGGGAGTTATGCAAGTGCATTAAGAGGATAATACAATCCCTGGTCTGAGGCAACCCTGCAAAGTGGAAGGTGCTTCCTCTTCAAGAGAATGGCATTTCCACCTCATGCATTTCAAAAGAACTTGTTCTGACCCGATTACAAAACGGGGTGGGTAACAACTATTATGCATCCAAACTTAAAGTGGTTTAGTGATTTCAGCTAGTTTTCCTATTGTCAAAAACTCAAAGTATACAGATGTATTTAAAATACTGTGGTTTATTTGAAGTCTAAGGCAATAAAATAATGTGAAATTACTGGTAAAACAAGGTGGTCTGAAAACTGACTTGTGCAATGATAAAGAAACCTTTCAGATATCTCCCATTTAAATAAAGTTAGTAATTTTATTCACTACCTGGAAAAGGATTCCACTGGTATATATGGATCATCAAAGCCGATCAGAGTTCAAAAGGTAAAATGAAAAAGCAAGGTCATTCCCTTTCACTGACACACCAGAGCTTTTACACCAAATAAACTTCAGATTTCTCTCACAACATGCCATTGAACAGCTTGAATTTATCTTACTGCACCTCAAATGACAAATGTTGCCTATCATCTAAATAATTTGTCTGAAATTATCCTAGGATTTACCTATTAAAGTTAGGGGAAAACAGACATGCAGACATTTCTTTAAATATCTCACAACCGTCTACATTGTTAACCACTAAAATTCCTTCAAAAATTTAATCTGCAGGTTCTCTGTCTACCTTCTTCTCAAGTAGCATAGCATAGAAATACGTATGGAACAATGCATATTATACTTGTTGCATGTAAAGGGGAATTACTTTGAGCCACCTGGCAGATAGTGGGGGTCTACAGCATTATCTTCTAATCAGTCCCGAGACAACAGCTACAACTTAAGGACGTAACGGGAATTGTCAAGGGGAAAGGCCAGCATGTCAATGATACAGAGAAGCAACTTCTGGGAAACAAGAAGACAGTCAGGAGTCCAAAAGTAGTTTTAAAAAAATTCCCAAAATAGAAGCTAAGTAACATGTTGTGCAAGCATGTCTTTTTCATTGTTGCCAAATATACTGTGCTTTTAGACCTTGAATACTGTCCTCATGCCACAAGAAACGGGAAAATAGAGTTGGCTTTCACAGTTCTACATACTTAGTCAATGCCTCAACTCTTCTTCAGACTTGCGAATCTTTAGCTTAATAGGAACTCATCATATGAAAACCTCACACCATTAGTCATTTAGATTTCTCCTCCCTGCTTTCATGTTTCTTAATGTGTACACACATGCTTTGAGCCATCTTTAAAGACCTAAATATAAAGCCAACAACAGAACATGAGGCTGATCTCCCTTGTTTTTCCTCAGTATAAATTTTTACAGCAATCAGTCCTCAGTTATAGCAATTATACTGGTCAGAGCTCTTATGGCAGAGTTTACAGAGTTTTATTTTTTACTGCTTTAAACAAATGCATTTCAGCTGCATAAAATGGGTAAATAATGCTTCAACAACAAATCAAAATGCTATTAGGAAGGCATAAACAGCACAACATGCTCCACTCTTTGACCCCTCACATGACATGTGTTTTATATGACAGACTCCAGCTCAATATGACTTTATGGGCAATTGTTTGACACTTGTCTTTTAAAGTCAAGTCACACTTTCAATAAATGTTCAGTCCCTTTATGGGGGAAAATGGTTTATACAAAACGTGAAAAAGGGAAATGCTGCCAGGAAAAGCAAAGGAGAAGGGAAAATAAATCACCTAGTTTGCTTGATCCAAATCCTAAGCATTATACTCTTCTGCATGAAAACCAAGATTAAGTATAGTACACTGTACGAATTTGGTTACAACTATGAGTTTGCAACACAATATAATTCTAGTTTAACATTAAACAAATTAATTTTGATCATACTTTGTAACAGTGAGTGCAAGCTATCCAGCAAAATATTGAAGCAACAAAGAGAATGAGGAGGTTGTAACGGCAATAAATGTAACACCCTAGTGCACCGACAAAAGTGACAGCTCTACCTCGACAACAAACTCAAAACAAATCCTTCCTGCAATGCCAAAGAGAAATTCGTAAGAAAACACTAGCAGAATCCTGAAGCTCACATTAAAAAAAAAAAAAAAAAAAAAGTATTTGTGTCCTGAATATTGATATTACTAATAAAGCCTGAGGATGTATCTGAAGGATGAAGAATGTTAACTCAATGAACTACTGCTGGTCACACAGCCCATACACAGAAGAACAGCAGCCTCCTTTTACCCCATTTATAAGTAATCCTTAAAACAGCTGTCTGTAAGTCAGCAAAAATTTACTAATTTATTGTAATAAAGAATTTTCCTTTTTATGAAGAATTCATATTTTTGTTTTTTACATCCTGATCTTATTTGCCTTTGTACGCTTTTGACAGGTTGTACTACACTGCTCAGTCTGCCTCCTGTTCCAATACCTGGATGTTTTATGGATATGGAGCAATGGGCCAATCATCAACTGAACACACTATTTAATTGATGATTAGCTGCACTCTCAGCACAATTTGGTATGTGATGCAAAATGTGAAAGCCTACTATATTCTTTTTTACTAAAAATTCTCCTAGGGAAGACAACAGTCACTTCCTTATCTAAATAATACTTCCTAAGAAAACAGCTCTTGCTGTCTCAGAGGTTACATGATAGATTTTAACCATGGTTCAGCAGCTACAAGAGTCATGGCATCTCTGCTTCTCGGTATCCAGAAGGATACTAACTGGTCAAAATATTCATTCAGGCAAAAAAGTACCTGTCTAATACAGGCAAACAGGGAGCCCCCTCAACTTGCTAGTGGAGCACGTAATGCATGGGTGGCTTAGAGAAGATGTAGCTGTACATTTGTATTGCTCTTTCAGTGGCTATACATACATGCTTTTCTTGAGTCCAGTTGCATGCTGATGCATACACTGGTATAGAAATTGGAAACAGAGAAAAGAAAGCTCAATTTGGCAAGAGGAGGCCTTGCTGAAAGCAGAGTAACTGAACTTTGACACTACTCAGATTCTCTGAATCAACAGAGGCCATTCAATTCGACATCTGTTCAGCAAAGCTAATGACATTCAGTGTTTAAACTTCAGGGTAGACAGTGAGACAAATCAGAAATCTGAATTCCTGGCAAGTAGAATAGGAAACCATTGGCAAATTTTTTAAAGCCAAAAATTCCCAAGGTTCCCTTAGATGAGGAAAATTTGAATTGTTTGCTTTGGACTTTTAACTCTCCACTCAGCAGTCAGCAGACACACATTGTCCCATTAGCTGTTAAAACAAGTAAACTACTGTCCTAACACCTCCAGTGTTTGAAGCCTACTTGGCTTTGCAAATCAATTATTAAAACTGTTCTCTCATGAAAAAACAGATCCCTTCCCCATTCTCCACCCTCATTTATAGCATTACAAGGGAACTGTTTTACAAAACAAGCATAACTTCCAATAAAGCAAATTAGCTGAGGTAGGTAAATCACTGAAACTCACTGACAAGAAGTTTTATGAAAAATTAAGTAGCTGATATACAGCAACATTACCATGAGCCTCTTACTCACACTGCTTTATTTCTCAGCATGACACAGCCAAGACTTTATTTCTGAGATAGAAAGAGCCTCCTAATTAAATCTCATTCTTAAGCATACAAGGGTTTAATCTTCTTTATATGAGCTCAAATCATTATATTTAATGCTGAAAAATGTTAATTTTCTGCCTAAATTCATCAAATTACAGATGGGATTTCCTTACAATTCTTTGTTGTTTCCAATTTCTTTAAAATAAAGTGCTACACATTCCTTAGATAGAAATTAATTGCACAACTATTCTAGCCTTCAGAGTTGGCTCTGAACAGCACCATTCTTAAAATATTTCCATTTTATCATATTATTTGTATGTTGGAGTGATCTTAATCCATAGTCATAAAATTCCACGTAATTGCCAGTGTCTTAATGGCGTTAGGCCTTGAATGCAATCACTGGTCTT
Source organism: Cettia cetti (assembly GCA_013401135.1). Classification (NCBI taxonomy): domain Eukaryota; kingdom Metazoa; phylum Chordata; class Aves; order Passeriformes; family Sylviidae; genus Cettia; species Cettia cetti. Next base: position 82,803 of record VZUI01023967.1, on the reverse strand, counting down.
TGCACACTGCCTGTCACTTCTAGTGCTTGTGTATTGACATTGTATCTCTTTTAGGTTCTTTTCAGCCCTTTAATGACTATGCCAATTAATAATGCATCATTCTCTCTCCTCTGGCTAATTTTAATTGCTGTAATTTATGTCCCTAGACAATTTTTGCTCTATGGATGGAATCCATACTAGTGAAGCTGAGTTAGAAGATCACACTCTCAAGGTCCTTAGCAGATAAACAACAAAATTTCAAGTTTATAGACATCATCTATAACTGACATCAATTACTGTTCAAGGAAACAAGTCATGATATTACAGGCAATAAACAGATCATTTTATGTTCTGGAACAGTGTGGACTTCACCAGTAGGGCTTTGACTATTAATTGTAGCTTCGTAGTGCTTTATGAAGATACTCAGAGGCCTTGAAAGGGAAAAATCCACCTAAAATTAGCAAATATAGAGGTTACACACTTCTTCAACAAGGCCTATACTTTTCCATAGATATTCTCAGAAATACATGAATGCTACCTCTGAGGTAGTATTAGAAGGCAGGATAAACACTCAGGCCTAAAGCCTGAGTGGTGCATAAGATCAGTTTTTCATTAAAACATGTAAGCAAAGCTCATAAGCACAAAAAAAGTAAAGCAGAAAGCAAAACTGTTTATCACTAATCTCTCTTCAGGTCCACAGACAGCTGAAAATAGGGTAAAACCATGAACTGAATCTAATATATTAGACTATTATTCAGTTCATCCCCTTGCCAGTATTAGGGGTGCTTCACAAATCATATTCCAGTGTTTCGCTCAGTACTGCTTACATTGATCAACAGCCCTGTAAAGTTCAGTCCCTCTGTTTTAACTGTCATCTCCTCTTACTTTCAAACCACTTCATCAAAACCATAAAGCTCCTTGTGCCACTTGTCTCCACTTCCTTCGAAAGCCAAGCATCTTTCTGGCCTAGAACATTACATCCTAGGCTCCCTAATAATTTTTCTCAAGCACATTGGCCCCATTCATCTTTGTCCAATGGATGCAGAAACATTAAGAGAGCCCACAACCTGTGTGTGCTTTTAACTATGCACAGTACAATCCACTCAATTTACCCAGTAGAACCTCACACTGTACTAGAACACTTTCTCTTCTCAAGTGCATTAAAATCCATTAAAGATGTATTAAAAAATGTCAGTTTTGGACCAAATTATATTTCCCCTTTCATGGAGGATGAAAAGTCAGATGAATGGTCCAACACCAATAAAGTCCGAAATCCATGAAAAAAGATGTCAGTGGCTAACTTGCTTGCTACCTCCGCAGACAAACATATACACTGGATTTAACTTATTCTCACCTGGAGTTCACCAGGACACTATTACAGATTACTTTAAGACTAGTCACCCCTTCCTGGGTTCAGTGTTGTACTGAATGAGACTAAAGATCCTGGACATAATTCGCTATTTATGCTATTGATAGAAGTACTATATTTCATAGGAGGCAAAAACATTAAAACAACTGCCCTGAAGCACAGTAATAGGCATAATTCTTGCAAGACAAATGTGCCCCTGGTCAAATAAATTCACCTCTACAAGTGTCACAGACTGTGCAATTTGTCCCAGTCATCTTTAACTGATCCTTTCTCTTTAGACACAGAGTTGTTTATTATAGACAAGATGACTAAATGAAAGACAAACTGAAAAGCAAAACTTGCTGTGGCTAGCAATGCATATATCAGCATTCAATTTCCAAGAACCCACTGAAGAATTTTTGAAACAGTACACATTTTTAACTAGTCTATAGCGAACTCTATTCTCGCATGTTATCCCCAGAACTCACCTAAAACACTCCATGAATTTACAGGCACAAGTAAACAGAAAAAGGTATCATGCTGACAATACATGTTTAGACAAAGCATGCCAACTTAGACAGGTGACATCCATCATTCTTCTTGATTTCTAGAAATTATCAATTTACACCTGCAGATGAAGTTTACATCTAATGACTTCATCATAACTGTTAAATTAATTTTGAAATATTTTTTGTGCCATACATCTGACAAACTTCCTACTGATGTGAACTGTCATTACAGATGAGTAAGTTAAGAGGTACATACTTCACATTCCTGTCTTATTTAACACTGCAGTTGTTTCTTTTTAACTTCATGTACTGTATCTTATTCTCAAGCTGGGGGAAAGCTCAGCTTCATCTTCATATCTGCTTATAGTTCTGACGACCCTAGTTTTCCCTCTAAGGCACAAAATGTGCAGAGATGAACCTTCTCTCTTGTCTTTCAGAATATCCTAATCCAATCTCTGCTACCTTCGTTAAACCTCACACACTCACCCCTCCTTCTCCACTTTTCAGTCTCTAATAACTAATGCATGGCCAATAGCCACTTCTCTTTCCGAACTGTATCTGGGGATAGCCAACACGTCAGGCCCACAAAATGAACCAATGCTTTTTTCTTCTTGACTACAGAACTGCCCTTCCCCCCTGACAAATTAGGATCTTTCCTTCACATAGTTACAGTCTCTGCAAACCGCTAATGCCTCAATGAGAACCCAACTAAATAAATCATTCAAAACGATAGAGCTGCTTGAGCTGTAAGTGACCTGAAACAGCTGCTGAATTTTTAAACGCTTGCATCCTCCCCTCAAAGCACTGAAATATCCTGCATAAACAAACACCAGCTCTCCAAACCTGCTGGGCTATCAGAAAACAGGGTTAAGGAAGCACGAGTGCTGGGAGTTAGCAGGGATAATTAATTTTTCTTGAAGGGTTGCAACACTGCCATTAATTGCCTCAATGTGTACAGAGTGTAGGAACAGCTGATGTTCAAATACGCACTGTACTCATCTTTTAACCACATGTCTTGCATATTGATTTTGACATAAATGTGTATTACAGAGTATGATATTTTTACTGTGAAAATCCTTTTAGACAAAAGGTGCACTTGAGGGGAAAATGTCAGCATTATTCTGTGGACATTAACAACTATATGTTGTATTTTCCACTAGTTGTAACAACTGTTGTTCCAACTTGAAAAGACATTTTTCTTCCAGAATAGAAAACCAGTTGCAGATATTTTTCTATGGGAAATGTCTGCTATTTTTCATTAATTTGTTATTCTGAAGTCTTAGTTCAAACTGGAATGTGCTTACATTGTAAGATCCAGTGCAGAGCTCCCAAAAGCTTGATGCTAAATTATTTATGTAACTATTTCATTCTATGGCCTTGATAATATAACATTTGAAGAAAATAAGACAAGTGAAATTTGCTACCAGTCATATTTTCATAAACACTTTGTGGACCACATGGAATACAGTACTGTCTGCAACACACTCTCAGTGAAAGGCAGCTACCTTCTAAACTAATGGCAGTAGCAAGGAATTGTAACAGAATACAAAAAATAATTACAGGGGAAAAAAAAGACATTTAGCTTCAAAGCTGCTAATAGAAGGCAGAACAGACCGGTTGTAGTTTTTAATTTTTATTGTTACCATCAAAAATACCCATTTTATTTGAATTTGAACAACAAAATACATCCAAAATCCAACATGCAAAGATCCTTGCTCCTGCCTTTGTACCAACCAACCACCACACTCTGTTCTATAACTGAACAGAAGAGACAGTCTAGTCTCATCTACTCACTTATCCTTTCCAACAATTTCAGCTATAACTCCTTTCTAGCCACCAGGATAAACTATGTTTGATGGCAAAATTAGAGAAGTAAAATATTAAGTCCCAATAAGAATAACTCTCTGAACCCAGCAAGAGCTGAAGCAATGCTGGTGGCGGAGAATGGAAGCTATCAATGAAACAACATATAAATTCAAGCTAGGAAAAATCACTATGATAATCTTCAACCTTTGCATAACTCTAGTCTAGTCATTACCAGTGACTCAGACAGCCATAATCATCTTAAGCATCTTCCTTCCATTTATAGATGAGAGGAGGACTCAGTTTGATCCCCTCATGTAGAAAATAACTAGCATCCAGCCACACCACACCAAAAGCTCACAGTACCCTGGTTCTGCATCCTACACTGCATTCAGTTCAGGTTTCTGGCTCTTTTCAGGTTCAGTAACTGCCTCCATGCTATGTCAGACCATTCTCTGCTAGAGGAACAACACAATAATATCATAAAATCAAATTAGCTGTAACAGCAGAGATCTCCATATGATCACTGTCTCCTCATTATTTGTGGCACATGCTTTGATGAGTGGATAATATTTGGGGAATATTCTAGACTTGTCATAAGGAAAACTGAGCTATTCAAGAACTACTCCAGGTTTTCCAGAGTAACTTCTGCAACTTAATGCAATAAAGACATCTCCTCATTGAAATTTGGTATCCCTATTGCCCTCTCCATTAGCAGAGACATCAGAGATGCCCATCTCCATACCAGGGACTGACTGGATAGAATTAGTAGGTCAGACATAATACTACTTCAACCATACCTCACTTGGAAGGAGACAGCTCATATTTAAGCAAGGGACAGCAGTAATAAACTACAATTTAATTTTTAAGTACCCTCCTGTTTGGAAGGAATTCAACTAAATGACTTCCACAGGTCACTTCTAGCCTACATTACTTTGTGACAGAGAAGCAGAACAAAAAGAGAAAATAGAAGATTACAATTTACCATGAAATCACCCAAAGCTTGTTGTTGTTATTGATATGTAGTGCACAACAAAAAAAGGACTGTTTTGTGCATGTAAATCTACACAAAGCATGATCTATTGCACCTTATTTCTAAACAAAGCTTTCAATTGTTACCATTATTCAAACAGCTGCTCTAACATTACAAGAATGTTCAAAAGAAGTTTGGAAGCAGTCTGAAGGAGGCAGCTTTTTCAATCTCTTACATTTTTACGCGCGTAATTAAACACACCTCAAATTTGAAACATAGTTCATTCAGACTCATAACTGATCATACACCACACAGATTAGAGGACACATTTGGAGAAACATGAAGAATTAGCATTAAAAAGGACAGAATTCTGGCACAGACGTGTCACCACAGCTTCCTCAATTGTAAGATTGCATCACACATTTACAGACGGAATTAGCTTCAGGCTTCTACTAAGGAACAAATACTGCTCCTCTTTAGAATTTAGTTCAAAATGGAAACCTGGAACAAGCATGTCATAACTTCCTACAGAAGAGTCTCTCTGCATTTCTCTACAGTCATTCCGAGTACACCACGTGCACAAAGCCAAACTGAAACTGTCACAGCCTGACCAGATGAAACAAGTAAAAATAAATCTCTGGTTGACAGAGAGACATTAAAATTGAAACATTTTCTATTTTTCATTGAGGGCTACATTGGCCATGCAAACGTGAAATCACAGCTACTGCTGAAGACTCACAACCTTCCAGCCACGTTTCAATGAAGTAAGCACAACTTAGTGAACTTTGTGGTCAGCACAGACGCATGTTGTGACAGGAATAACTGTCACAAATTCAGTCACATTCATGGCAACTTTGCAAGACAATTTCACACTGAGCAATCAAAATGTCTACTGCATTTTGAGATATAGAGAAGGTAATATCATCTGCAGAATATATCAATTTAGGATGGCATTCATGCCTGCATAAAATGTCGGTGCTTCATCCATTTATAGTAACAGATTTAAGAAGAACTGTCTTAGGAGCACATTGGTATTTTGGACAGTTTAAACTGCAGCACTATCATGCATACAGTGTGCATCTGCAATACCAGTATTTTTTAAAAGGAGGGTTAAGAGACATGATACAAAATAATATATAAATAACAAAAGACAAAATTCAGCTCATCTATGGCGTCCCATGTATGACATAGCCCAATACAGTGTGTGCAACTGTACCCTCTGTCAGACATTTGCCTGGCCACATTAATGCTGTAAGTTCCTTTACATGTTACAAGTATTTTCACATATAACAAGTTGCATTCCTCCCTGTAATTTCTTTGATCTGTATCATCTTTGTTTTTTTAACCAAGTATGTGTAGATATAACCTGTACTAGCAGACAAACAGTGGAAGCAAGTTTCTAAGTTTACCATGAGACTGTCTGAGATTTCATATTTCTAATGAACAGGAATGCTTGATCAAAAGGAAGAAAACCAATCTTGACACAGTTTAAGTACTAAAATTCAAGGTGATCTACCCAGCAATAAGCATAGAATGAAAACAACACATCTGTTATGATACATGGAGGGAACAGGTAACAGTTGGTATTAAAACAAACAAACCCATGAAAAACCCAAAACCTAACACACATATTTCGAGTATTATCAGCAAAGTAATAAACAGCAAGGGCATTGTCTCAAAGTCCTACATAAGTCCAATATATATTTCCTCCATCTCAGACTTCTCATCACTTCTTAATATTCAGTGCTCAGACTAGAAAATTCTAAAAAAACCAAACCACACAAAACCACCAATTTTTTTCCTTTATTTAAAATCCAAGCAGCAAACAAAGACAGAGTAAGAAAGATTTGTTTCATAGACAAGTCATATATGCCTGCCTGTTTGGATTATGAACAGATCTACTTCAACATCTAGTTCCTTGTAAGAACCTTTCCCACCTAACATATGCTTACAGAAGTAACATAAAAATTTATCAGCCATAAGCTGCATCAGAAAAGACATCCATGGTTCTACAACTCACTTAAGTGGAGAGTTACCTCCATCTACCCAGAAGCTTTCAGAGGCCTCACAATGAGAGAGCAGAGATCTCTTAGTCTATCTCCTTAAGAGCCACGTGGCTGGGTGTATAGCATAGTCACACTTAGCAGATGATTCAAGATTTCATACGTGGAATTTTTTTTAAAAGTTGCCTTTCCCTTCATTATCAGCCTTGAGCTTTAAAATATGTGAAGTGAACAAAACTTCCAAAGACCTCCACAAATACATACAGGAAGAAGCTTACTTGTAGTTCAAACAATCAACAAGAAATACAAGAGAGTAGATCTGCCTAAATGCCAACTTTTTTCCTGAATGGCAAAGACATCTTCAAAGAGAAATGATCTAAAGAGGCAAGAGTAAGTGCCTTTTCTCTTCCTACTGAATTATCCCAGTGCAACTGTAGCGACGTCACTTGACTCCAAACTAATGCCATGTTCTACTCTTGCCCTGGCATATGTAGATTCATTTTGGTATTAAACTCATGGGTTTAACAGCTGCATCTCACCTTCAGAATCAAGAATATTTTTCCATACAGAAACCTTTCCAACTGCAGAGTTTTAATCGGCCTTGGGTTTAATAAAAGAGTGACATTTGCAGGTTTCGAGGTCGTTGGATGGTGAAAAAAAAAAAATCCTAATTATTCTACATACCTTCAAAGACTGAAATGATGAAAACTAATTCAATAAAATTCAACATAGCCATGCTTTATTCTTTCTATAAACATTCTCAATAAGGATTTAGCATTGCATTTGGTTTAGGAAAAAACTGTGGCATAAGGGAAATTTCTTTCTTTAGTCTTGAGCACCTGCAGTACCTGGGGAGATCACAATGTCTTGTTAAATTCTGCCTGGAAGAAAAGTGGATTGACAGAAGTTACTTGAATTCTGCACTCTGTGTTGAACACTACTTGGCAGATGAATTGTTGCCCCTCTCACAACAATTAGGAAGCATCAAGAGGAGAAAAGACAAAAAGAGGCAGATAATTAAAAGCTTGGTACTTTGCTTCACAGTTTTCAGGTGTAGTGTTTAAAAAGAAAACCATAACAGAATAGATTTCAATACATTAAATATGTATTCAAATCTTGGGCATAGTAATGGAATCGGTACCCATAAACAGCCAGCACTAATTTCCTATAGTCCTTACCTCTAAAGCTTTAAGGCAATTTACATTTTAACTTTTGAGAAGAAGGTTTTTGAAATTATATCCATTAGGCAAAACAACTAGATTCACGAATGCCATTAACAGACAACTTACAGTCATGTTTAAAAGTTCAAAATCCAACTCTGTTTTTACATATTTGCCTTTCAAATACAAATCTAGTGTCAACATACTGTTTTTTCCATTAGAGTTTACACTTAGAACTATTTTCAAGCACAAATATAGGAGATGAGCTTCTTCATACCATTTCTAGATTATAGAATATTTATGCAAAGTATTTTCAGTCCTTTGAGACAACAGTGGCAGTATCTAAAGTGTCCTCAAGTGCCCACAATGGTAGGCAGTTAACCTTCCTGCAAGTGTCAAAGTGCACTGAATAAAGAAATCAAACAAGAAGGGAATCTCTGACAAGTTCAGTTAAGTAATTCAAATTAAGAACCATTACGGAGGTAATTTCTTTTCTATAAACAGAAGCATCAGAGATATTTATTACGATATTCATCAAATAGTATATGAAATCTTTGGTGATAATTCAAAGTATTTTAAAAAATCTTTTCCCTTTTTGCAAATGCACATGCAATGAGAATATATTCAGAGAAGAGAATTTCTGACATTTCTTTCTGAAATACTATTTCAGAAATGTTTTAACTTTTTCCTTTGTCTATCATTCTCATGCTTCCCTATCTTCACCTTAAAAAGTTAATCACAGTTCATTGCATTGTGAGGTACTCAGAAATTACTTGTGATAAACGAATGCACAACGTCAGACTGCCCCATCAACAAGAGGGCAAAGTTATTTTTACTCACAGAACTTAACCTGAACACATACCACATGAGAACATTATCCAGAACACAGTATAATAAACTCAGTATATTTTTCTTACTTGGTCTTGAAGGAATTCAGGTTCAGCCTTCTATCTGAAGAAGTTCCTCTTGGCTTAATAGAAGCAACTGCAAATTCATACAAATTAATAGAAACATCAGATATATCTATACAGGAATAACCTTTCTCATTGATTTCTTTTTAATTACAAGAGACATCACTGATGTTATGATTTGAAATATATAAAAAGCATACTCACAACTCTTTAAAAAGCTGGCAATCTGCTTCTTTTCAACCACTAAGCAAGAGAAGCAATTCCCTCATAAACTTATAAATAAGGTAATTATACTGTGTGTCATTCCAATCTTGTCAGTCACAGATGTTTTTTCCTCTAGCAGCAGGAATACTCCGAGTTGAAACAGGCAAAGGACCCACGGAGACCACCACCAAGTCTGAAATCCCGTTGAACAGCTAACAATACCAAAACTAACAGACCCTGACAGAATAAGCTCATAAAAAGAAAAGACCAGGGACTAAGCTGTGGGGCAGTTTAACTGCCTTTATACATGGAATTCCCGGTACTTTCGGACGACTGACAGAAAAAGTTTTCATTTTCAAGATGCTCAGTAAGGAGAGAGGGATTTAATATTTCACAACTTAAAATTCCTTTTGACTGAATATTCAAGAAAACCAAAACAAGACAGAGGATGATATTCTAGGTCTTCTGCTGCCATAAGAAAAACAGAACAAAACAAATCCAAGGAAAATACAGGATGCATTTTCATCATTTATGTTTAGGCACAAAGCCACATTGCAACCACATAACCAACCACAACTTCAGTATTATTTCTACAGATTCACTCTTTCTTTTCCAACTTCACAAAAAGGAAAAGGGCTGCAGTGCCCAGAAGGATACAATGTGGTGAATCTTTTACATAGATGCTCCTAAAACACAGAGGAAAAATATCGGTTCAACCACCAGGTAGAATATATGCAAGTCCCATTTGGCAGTGGTTTCACAGCAAGCAATACCACTTGTACAGTGCAGTCTCAGGAATGTTTTTTTTATGTTCAATGTGTTTTACAGGTTAAAGGCAATGAGGACAGATAAAAGGGTATGCCAGTTCTCCTCAGTTGATGCATGTAGCTGATCTCATGTAAAATTGCAGAACGTACCCAGGCATACACCAAGCAAAGACCACTTATTTGGTGTGGTGCTCTAAGCCACTTGACTGAAGCGACCGAGCTCCCAAGAATCTGTTCATGGAAATTTCTCACGTTTCTCTAGATATTACATATTTGTAATGTATTATCATCAAGAAGCGATTCTTATGTCATTAAAAGTCCCCAAATAAAACAAGTGTCTGAACAAGTGTGCTGTAACAGCCCCAAAATTCCACACTCCCCTGCCAAAGCCATCTCTCTAACTGGATAACAAAGGCCTGTTGTATAAGCGTTTCTGCCAGCTTTTTTCAGAGCATTCAGTAAGTCCTTCCTAGCTGTTCTTGTTGCTGCCACAGGCAAAACAAAAAATAAGTAACGACTTTATCTCCAAAGGAAATTTGTGGTAAAAACTTCAAGGAACAGACAGCGCAGAAAGGACTGGCTCTAGAACATCTGTTTCTCAAGGCCTCACCCTCTAAGCACTCGATGTTCTAATGGTCAGGAAATGCGCAGGTTGTTTTGGATTATGCATTACTTAATAGATCTGTGACACAGACAGTATGAACTGCTACTACGAATGGGTGTGAATAATCATTCCACATTTTTCAGCTGATTGTTGTATAACTTCACTTCCTTAAAAAGAACATATATGATGAGCCCACCCAGGTGCCAGAGAATCTCATTTGCATCAGAAAAGTGGTATTCAGATCTGCTCTTAGACAAGATCTTCATTATTATTTTATGGTTATATTCAGATTTATTTGCATAACACAGCCATTCAATAATAGAATGGCATCAGTTGCAAATTTCCCTGCCAACATCTGTACTTCATCTAGTGTAATTTAAAGCATGAAAAAGAGAGGAGCTCCTGAGAAGCTGCCAGCAGTAGTGTACTCCTGCACTTTAAGCAAATAGTTTGTTTCCTCTACAGGAGACAGATCAATACTCAAGAAACAAAAACAAAATCAAGAAAAGCTAAAACCTTAGTCATGTAAATCAGGGTGGAGGAAAAGTGAAAGAAAGCTGCTCATTGGCATTCTACAACTTCTGCAGACCCCAATGGCCCATTAGCTAATTTCTGTTAAAACACAGAGCTCTGGAATGATAAATGCCAGTAGCACATTTCTAAAGGTTTGTGGTTACTGAAATAAACATGTCCCTGTTCCCAGGACACCAAGAGACAGAAAATTAACCAGAGGTTAACTGGGTCATTAGCTACAGCACAATATAGGTCACTGCAGATTTAATTTAGTTTGTATTCGGCTAAAGAATCAAATACAGCAACCAGTTCTCACAGCAGGAAAGCAAGCAACTTATCGGCACACTGACGTATCTTAGATACCAGGGCACCATGTCTGTCATGATTCATACCACTCTTAACTGATGTCACATTATTTTAATGAAACAAAATACAGTGTCTACACACACATGCATACAACTTAAATGGTTATGAATCTAAGTATTCAAATACATGCACAAATACTGAATATTTAACCTCATATGCAGTCTGGGGTTTTGATTTCCAGTTTTTTTTATACACTGGAAAATATTTAAGTAAGATTTTCCTCCCAAACAGGGTCAGCAAGAAAGTAGTCAATATACAAATCTTAAAAAAAAAAAAAAAAAAAAAAAAAAAAAAAAAAAAAAAAAAAAAAAGTCATGTGGGTTAAGCAAAACCCCAAAACACTAGGTTTTAATGACTTTGGTCAGCACCTAAATAACATATATAAGTACTTTGTCTCAATACAGTCTCTTATGAACAACATTCCTCAACAGCTCTAACATGAGAAGCCCAGTAGTCCAAACACTGCAAGAACTGGCAATACTAAATAAACATTTAGAACCTGTTTGTACCCAACAGATTTGCATCAGTCTGCACTAAAGAATATGGTTCTGAAAGACTGAATGAATTATCAAGAATACCTATATAATGTGTTTCAAACCAGTAGGGTTGATTTTTTTTTTTGTTAAAAGTAGATTGATCTTAAGGCCTTGAAACAGGATTAGATAGAAGAAGAATAATAAAAAAAGATAGATTTAAGCAAGAACTTCAAAACCTTTAATTCTCTGCAGTAACATTTTTATTACAAGCATGTAGCTTTCCTAAAATTCAGAGACATATAGCACCTGCATTAGTAACGTATAAACCTAACACTTTTCTTCACTTTGTGCAGAACTACAGAAATGTGGCTCATGAGTTCTCTTCCCAGAACTTGCATCACTATCAGAATTGGAAAAAAAAAAACCCAAAACAGTGTTTAACAAAATTCCATTCTGTAGTACTATTCAATCTAGCTTCATAATCATGCGAATGTACAATTTCTGCAGCACAGGGTTTCTAGAGCAGATGATGAAAAACATAACAGCATTTAGACATCAGAAGAATCACCAAGCAAATCATCTCCCAGTACAATATGGTTTCCACACCATATGCTTTAGTGTCATTGTTCGGAATTTGTTTTCCCCCCCCATCCTCCAACAGATGATGTGGAATGTTCAGTAAAATCTAAAATTTATAGCCAGATAAATGTTATTATCTTTCTGAGACATCTTTTTACAGTACAGTAGTAAATCAACCCATAAAAGGCTTCCTGGGAAATTAGTTTATTAAGCATCTCAGCTCTGTGCCTACTAAGAGTCTAAGAAATCCTTACCATATTCCAACTTAACACAATAACCTTCACAATATACAAACACATTCATAGGTCATCAGATAAGCAATTCAAAATGCTGCTGCTTCTGAATACAAAGTTTACATGGGCCTTAGAATACAGTTTTAAATTAACAAGTCTTACTGTTTTTTAAAACTAAGTCACAATCATTAAGTGTTTTCTTTCATTGGTAGTGTTATCTTTCAACCTGCCATTTTCCTAAGAATTTGCTCTTTTTCAGCTGTCTTTTTTTCCTAAACAATCTTATTCTAATCATAGTTATGCATATTTCTTCAAGTTAGTTCCCTTCTCTTCATGTCACCTTACTGATCAATACTCAACAAAGAGCTCAAAACTGCAAACTACCACCCAGAAGAAAGCTTCAAGTACCTTTATGAAAAGCACAATCCAAGCATAAATTGCCAAAAATTGTTAAAACAGCAGTACAGGTTCAATTTAGTGAAAACATACATTTATTGGCAAAGAAATTCCATCAAGGGTTACTAATTTTGACATGTAAATCTAGTACAAATTGCAGAATTGCTTCCCAGTATCACACCTCTTTACATCTGTATTCTTGTTACAGGCTAAAGTGTCTATTATCAGCTGCAACAAGAGACAACACTGAGCTTGACAGGTCTCTGTAACTGCCTTGGTAGGGGAATAAGAATACTGGATTAGGCCAGGGTGTTACTTATCTGCAGTAGCCCAGTACTATCCTTACTTTTGAGATTCTTAAAGAGGTATTTCTTAAGTAGACCAATAGAACACACGCCAAGTTATTTTCCAATTTCTGCTGATACAAACTGAGGCACTCCATTATTCAAAATATGCTTTCACCACCTTCAGTACATGCATGATAATATTGCTTATAAACTCACCCCCAAATAAAGTCTTGAAACAGACATGCAACATCCTTGGCCTATTTAGTAAGGTAAAAATGGACAATGTGCCCCCCAGCTACATAAACATGAGCATAGCTAGGAAAGTGGCTACTGTGGCATGCTCTCTCTCTTCTTTTCTGTCATTATAAAAGACTAACTACTTCAAAACTGTCACAGAAGTTTTTCTAAAGAAGGAAAGACAAATCATGGCACTCAAGTAGAAGTCTGACAGATCAGAAGAACTTGCAGCAAACTGCATTGTACTGGAAGTGTTTTTTAGTTCAGCCTTGCATTTTATGCAACTTACACACCAAGAATAGGATTACTGTAATATCATGATTAAATCCTACTTCAGAAATAAAACAAGCTCCTATCTGCAGTAAATAATTTCACCTTGGAACTCCATTTCAGGCTCCTACCACAAAGAACAGGTGACATCTTCTGCAGAGGTTTCCACTTGAAGTACAATAACTCCTCTGCAGTTTCTACACGCTAACAAAGGAAAGATGATAACACAGAACAAATATAACATTTTTTTCTTTAATGACAGATAATATAATAGAAAAAGTAAACTTGGACTTTCTCCTTCAGAACACAGCGCAACACTAGGGATACATTTAACCAAGAGGAATCAGACACTCTTCCTAAGGCTACTGTAAAACAGGAACAGAATCAGTGATCAAAGGTTCCAAGGAAGCTACTTCCCCAGCTGATGATCTTCCCTTCAGTGTCAGCCCAGTAGAGGTGAATACAATAAACAACTTGAATGCTGTATTGAAGTATCAGGGTCTATTCGAGGTTACAACCTTTCTAGAGGTAGCAGGAGCTCATTCAAAGGTAAATTTATTTACGGAGGACATTATTTTAGCCTTTTTTTCCCCCCTCCGCCATCTCCCCACAGATGATGATTCACTTCTTCTGATTGATTCCTCTACTGGAAACATTTCTTCAGCTTGTCAGAATAGTGAAGTGCAGGATTACACAATACAACTTTCTGGGAAGCTGACATACATTCAAACATTTCATTTTAATTGACTTGAACTTAATAAGCTTAGCTTGTGTTGTGCAAAACAAATCAAAACTAGACAGTTCATTTTCTCACAGCATATAAAAAAGGGATAGGAAATAGCAGAAATTAAGAGTATAAAAGCTGGTATGTTGTGGTTCAGTACTTCAAAATCCTGATCTGCTAATTGTAAGTGAAACATTTCTCACCAAAAAATAAAAATTAAGACTATGATCAAAAGTCAAATGAACTGAGTCACTGAGATAAATGCAGAGCAGATTTTTTACAAACTGAGACCGGACGTTTGAAAGACATTTAACTGTCCTTACCTATGATGCTTTCAAATTTTCTTTCAGGTTTGGTTTGGGGATTTTTTTTAAAATTCAAAACTACAACTGAAAAATTCACTTAATACTACACAACATAACAACACTGCATTCTTTAGGATTAGTGACATACATGCTACACACCAGTGCCAATGAGATATTTAAGTATATGTTGCTATGCATACATTATCCATAAGGATAATCAGCATACTGGAAAATTCTGACCTTGGTTTAAATCACTTTGCAACAGTGGTTTCCAATGGACGTTAGGAGCTCAACACCAACCATCCTGCTCTAAGAGGCTGCCTTAAGTGTCTTTATTTAGTAATGCAGAATGGCATCTAACTACACACTAGCTGATGAGGATGAAGCTGCTTAGCATACACTAACACGTAAATCAAGAGCTCAAATTTAGTGTTAATCGCTTCTCTGCTTCTCATATAAAATTTCTTTACTATATAGTCCACATTAACTTTCTTCACACATGTAATTAAAGCAAGGGACTAATTCAGCTTTATCCACCACAGAAGTCACAGAATATTTTTGATAGTTACAAGCTAAATCTTCCAGTAAGTCCTAATTTTTTTTTAAAAAAAATTAATATAACTGTTCTTTTAATTGCTTATAACATCTCCATTCTTGCAAAGACCGGCAAAAAATTTCTGAGGTATCTGAAAATTATTTTTGTAATTTTGAAAATGACTATCAAGGTTGTCTGGTTCTTTTCACACTACAGCCATATTACATCCATAAAAGCTGGATGAACTCAGAGTTCAGTTTTATTGTTTGATAGCAGAGTAACTTCAGCTGTACCTTTAATGAGATAAATGGCAGTGGCTGAAATACAATACTCACTCACACCTTAGAACTGGTGCAGAAGCTATAAAATGTACTTTAAATTGTACTAGGTAATAAGCTACTCTAAATGCATCACATTGTTGAAGCTTTTATGTTCCGTAGCTAGCGACATTAGTACTCCAACAAATCAGTGACACTACAAATCCTTAACTCTGCTAGAGACAGGAAGAGTAAAAGTCTCAAGGATTATCTGAAACTAGATTAAGCCTTTCCCCAAAGGCCTTCCCTAAAGCCGTGGTTGATGCATTCACCAGTTAAACATGTAAGTTAGAATTACACGTAGCCATCTGCTGGAAAAGGACTTAACAAGTGAATTAAAACTGTTAAAAAAATGAAAATGTAAGACAGCATCAAAGTTTTCCAGAAGACTACAAGAGGAGCAAATTGAGACTACAACAGTTTTCTCCAGTGAAGTGCTGGACTACCTACCTAACAAAACCTGGATAAATCCCAATTCAACAGCAGTGCCTGAACGAAAGAAGACACCAGCACACAGCTATGTAAAACAGTCTCCCGCTTTTTTTATGGAGGTGAAAATGAATCCTCTGTTCCTTAGAGGGGAACATTTTTGTCTTGCCATAGAACAGCTTCCAAAAGAATATTTACATTTTTCTACAACCTGTAATTTTCTCATTTGTCAGGGCCCAAAGACCTTAACTGCACACAGAATGTTTGCAAGTGTTTAATGATCATTTTACCAAACAAATGTCACAGTCTGAATAAAAAAATCTATTAATATTGCTGATGTTGCTAATTTAACACCAATAATGTCCTACTGGGAACACCTACGCAAGCTGCAGGGCCTTGTACTGTATCTAAGGCCAGCAAGTCTGCTCTCCAGCCAACAGCACCGAGAAGATAACCCATGTAACACATCACAGGCAAGGTAATGCAATAAAAATTTTAATGATTGCTTTGGTCTTACAGTTAGACTGTCAGAGGTGTGAGTAAAGACAGACCATTAGATAGAGATTTAGATGTACTAGTTAGAACTCATTTATCTACTCTTACAGATACTTCCACTTTCATCAGTGTGCTAGGATCTAGAGCAGTTGGAAGACCCCAACTGGATCACAGACACTATTGCATCATGATACTGGCTAGATGTCCAACAAGAGATGAAGATTCACCCAGTGAATTAGAAGGCAGAAGACACATTGCAGTGTTGTCTTTGATGGCAACCACACTGTCTCTCACTTCCATATGCACATTTAAATTACATTTTGTGTAGTAATTTGTCTCTGCATATATTATCTATGGAAAAAAAAACTTTCTAAGAGCAGAAACACGTAATTTTTCTTTAAACCGCTCAAGTCTTCTACACTGACTACTTCTCCCTCTGATAAAGAAGGGATGACATAATGGAGTCCAGTTATTTAGGAAGTCCTTCAAATGATGCTGTACTGTAATATAATGGAAAATAAAAAAATAAGCACTAGTCTTCTTATCATGCACCTACCAAGTATTTGTTCATGAAGTATTGAAACTTCAGTTCTTAGGATTTAGTACCTTAACTTTCCTTAGAACCAAACTATGATTTCCCAGACTGCATATTTCAGTCACAGAAGTAGAATGTATGAGTTTAGGATTCTTATATTAAAATTATAAACACAGAGCAAAACCCACCCTAAAACCCACTCCTGTCCTTTTTGAGTTGTGTTCTTTCTGTCCACTGAAAGGCAGAAACTCTGGGGTAACATGCAGGGATAACACTGCAAAAATAAGGCGCATAAAGAACTTCACACCGTTAGCGCTTCAACAACAAAGAGACTCCAGAAGAAAAATATTAAATCTATTAGCAGATCTAAGAAAATCTATATAACATGTTGATCAATTGATCAACCAGACTGATTTCCAGATACCAAAAAACCCACAAGGTATTTTCCTTATTCAGTTTCCAGACTGAGAACAACATCAACTTCTGACACAACTCAGGATCTTTTCAGGTGCACAATCTTCCTTTCTCAAATATTACTCAAAATCACAAGTTCTTATATACAGCAATTTAATTTACTAAGCTGCAGAGTCATAGTCAATGACTCGGTTACGGAGATTATCAGAACTGTCAGATCACAGTAGAACCACACTGTTTTCAGGGCTTCCTACCTCAGGGATCAGTAATTCAGTTTTTCACAATGACTGCTGCCTAAAATCTTCAAATATGACAGGCAATTCAACTGCTTTCCTTTCAGGAACTTGAAAAAAGGTGCTGCCCATTTGTAAATGGAATAAGTATTTCAGGAGCAACGAAATTTTGTCTAATATTTATGTAATTTCTTGATACGCAAGACCATTCATGTCTTAGGTATTGATATTTACAGTTGCTTACCCATCACCACAAAGTTGCAACCTTCATTTCAGAATACTACATACAGGTTAGCAACAACTAATAGCCTGATAGATTATTTTGACACTCTCTCCCAACAATCCATTAAATATGGCTAATCAGTACTAGTGATTACTTACCAGAACTTTTATTTCAGTTCCACAAACTGCTTAAACTCACTGAACTTAGAGCTGCAAATGGTGAACTAATGCTGGAAAACATACATGGAAATACAAAAAAAAAAAAAAAAAAAAAAAAAAACCAAAAAAAAACCACCCTGGAGTAACATTTTTATAGAATTCAGAAATATTACACATCCTTTTTCTTCCTACAGAGGTCAGCCACTAATTAGCTGAAATACTCCCTTACTGAACTTGTACCATCATTTCAGAATTTCTTCCCACACACCATTTAAGTGAAGGGTGAGGAAGGGTGGTAGGGACAGGCAGTGGAGAAGTAGTTAACCAGCAACAAACTATATGGAGAAATTCAGACAGTTTCTGAAAGTTAAACAAAAATCCAAGTGTATAAGGAAATACATATAAATGGGAATTGGGAGGGCAACAGGAAAACGAACAAAACCCCACAAACAAGCAAAAAACCCAAACAAACAAAAAAAGACAAAGTAAATCCCACTCATTAAGGTTTTCAGGTTTCAAATTAAATCATGGTTTCTACTAGAATAAACACAAGATAGTCTTAAAAACATGAGCATACTGGAACATCCATTTTATATGTAAGCCTATATATCAATCTCTATCATGTCCACTCCAGCCTGAGAAACTGACCCAGCATGTTGGTAAAGAAATGAGAACATGTTCTGTCAAGAATACTGCAAGAGACAACTGAAAAGGCAGGTTTTATCTACTCTTCATGAAAACTGGTAAAGGCATGGAGTATTCTTCTCAGAAGTATGATCTCACTGAAATCTTCAATCAAGATCCTCTGATGGGTTTGTAGAAGTTCTTGATCTTACTTTCAATTTTTAAATTTCACAGTAAGACAACATCTTAAGATGGCCAAACGAAGTATGTTAAGAGGAAAAAAGTGAAAAAAGTATTGTGAGGAATTACAACTATTTGAAAAATATTTAAATCATTTTATGCTATCTACAAAGAAGTAAGTTAGAGCTATCTGGCACCCAAATTAATTACTTCTAAAAACAATTTTAAAGGGAAGGTAAAATATAAATCTGCACCAAGTAGTAGAGTTTTTTGAGATCAGATATGAAATCTAGCATCTCAAAAATACATATTTCTATTACACAGCAAAAGCGTTCACTTTATTCGATCACCTCTCTCACAACACAGAATGCTCTTACACATTTATATACGTAAATCAGTTACATTTGCAAATTTGATATCACCAAGTCTGTTTGAATTAAGCAACCATAACTCTTGCAACCTGAGATCCTCGTTACAGAAATGCTCAAAAAGAAGTTACAATAGTGAAATACATAGACATGTATAGCATGTATAGACAATAGCAGGGACAGTTTAGCTTCTGAACAACACATTTTAACTTTTCAGTTTCATTGCTGTAGGACACTTAATGAAATGCAAGGATTAATTAAAGTCTATAAAAAGGATTGATTCTGACTACTCTAATAATACTTTTAATCTAAAAAATATCCTCATAGGTGTCAGCTTTACTTTCACATAATGAGAAATTCAAAAGAAACACTAAACATTAGCAGGGATAAACTACAGAATATTTTTGTGCAAACGCATTGAAATTATTTTTGGAGAGGAGAGAGAGAAGGAAAGAGAATTGCTAAGTATATAGCTAGCACCAAAACAAATGCTCCAGTTGCATCCTTCGGAGAACTCAACCACATTATACTCTGGTGCATAAGTTCTTAAAGCATGGCCTGCCATGCCTTTTATCTCACATAAATAAAAAGAATAAGAATAAAAGCTAAGAATAAAAGCTATTGCACTGCAGATTAATTTTGGAATGCAGCTGCCACTTAACTAATTTAAGGGCTTTTCACAACAACTCCGATGGTATAAAGAAGACATTCGCTATTAATGGAGGAAAAAAATCCAAAAACCAATTTATTGCCATGGTAAAAGTTTCAGAAAAAACATAGTATTTTTACCATTAATTCCCTGCTGAATTTAACAGTCACAGAAAAGCATAATCACTTAAGCAATCATTCACATGTCTGAAGGCTGGAGAAAACAAAGGTCATGACAGATGCTGGACCTCTGCGTGGTTTAACATCCATACGTATTTTTAAAACAAAACAACAACCAAAAATAAAAATTAGCTAATCAGAGTCCTACTTACAGCGCAGCAGATTTATGCCTGATGCCTTGCAGGGCTGTTGATCAGCCCATCACAGGGCTAGAAACAATAAGTTTTTATACAGCACGTTATTTACCACTGCCTCACAGACTGACCTTGGTCAACTCACTTCCCCCGCATCTCATCTTCCCACCTGACAGTCCGTCCTCCGCTGCCCACTGAGCGCCGAGGACCGAAACCCGGTAATTACTCACTACAAGTGGCTCTGCACCGATGAAGCTGGAAAAAAGGGAAAGGGGGAGCGGCAATAGGGAGCGGGGGTTCCCCCTCACCTACAGGTTGGACAGGAGGAGGCGGCAGCTCCGGCTCCCGGCCCCGGGCGCGGGCAGCAGCCGCGCCCTCAGGGCCTCGCCCCTCAGGGCCTCCCGCCTCGCCGCCGGAGCAGTCCCGGGGCCCTGGCCGGCTGCGCGCCGATGCGGCGCCACTCGCAGCCCCGCCGGGCGGACACTCACAGATGCTGGAGCCGTGAGAGGCGATCAACGTTTCGGAGCGGAGGTGGTCTCGGCACTCCGGCGAGAGGAGAGCGAGCCGGGCTGTGGGCGCTGCGCTCCCGCCGCGGAGCCGCCACTGCGGCGCGCCCGCCCGCCCTTTCCCGCGCCGCTGGCCAATGCGGGCCGCACCAGGAGCCGGCTCGAACCATCTGTTGCGAGGCGCCTCCCCCAGCCCTTTGCCGGGGGCTCCCGCCCAAGCGCAGCCGAGGAGAGGGAAGCCTGCAGGGAGCCTGCAGCCCCTGCAAGGACCTCTTCGCCCTGTGCATCGCGGGGACTGGCGCTGTGCCCCGCCTCCCTCCCCCTAAGAATCGCCCCGTCCCGGGGCTGGCGCCTCTCCCTCAGCGCTCGGCTCCCCTCACGGAGGGGTCGGCGTCCGCCTGCACGGCCGCGTCCGCACTGCCAGGTGGGGCAGCGAGAGCTGCGTATGGGACTTACCCTCCTCAGGTATGCAGGCGATAAAGCCCCACCTGATAACATTTTTGCACTTCCCACCTAAGAGCTGGAATTCTCCACATGGAATGTTGCACGGAGAAATGTCTCGTCCTGCTTCAGTGTCAGAAACAGGGCAAAAATCTGTCTGTGTTTAGACTTAGACATCTCTTGCGAGCAACCTCTCCCAAAAGAGTCAACTCTCTTTCACTATTTAACGGGTTTGTTTTAGCCTTTCACGTTCCCAGTCGGACGGTTTTCCCACAAACATGAAGACAATCTGTGTCCAGTCCTTCATTTTGAGTCTCCACCCCAGACAACGGTCGTTAAGATGCGGCGCAGGTGTAGAATTTCACAAAAGCAGAGCGATACTTTCTGTTCTACTTCTCTATTTGTATTAATAATTTCCTTGTTACAGACCTCTCTAATCATGCTTTTTATATGTTTCCTGTTGACTGTGCAGAGAAAATCCAGGGACTAAGACACTAGCTTTATTCCAGCAGGTTCTGGAGTAATATTTTTAGGAAGTCACGTCAAGAAAAAGATGCAAATTTATCTCAACTTTCAACAACTTAAAGTTAAGAAAATAATCTTGATATTCATGTTGTGTAAAGGAAAAAAGGTGCATTTCTTTAATGGGTTAACACAAGTTCTAATTTTATCTTTTTTTTTTTCTTTTTTGAAACTGTCAGATTCTTATTTCTCACTAGAGCAGTGTCAAATTATGGATTTAAAACCAGAGTATGGACCAGACACAATCTGCAGTACTTGAAGATTTGATGTGCAGTCGATTTTATGATGGAATGAATGTCAAAGGGTCAAAATAGGCTGGATAATCTTGCATTTAAATAATCATAAATTAAATTAATCATACGTCCTTTTATTATTTAAAACATATTATTCCTGGAAGCCAACCAGCTGTATTTTATAGTAATGCTGTTATGACATGGCTTGTAAGTCGTTCAATATGTTACTCCAAATAGACACTTTCAAAGATGGGATCTATTTTTTTACCCATTAAGAAAGTTTTATCTTTGCATTAAAGGGGTTCAACACAGCTGAGCTTTATCTTATTATTACAAAAAAGTCTAAAAAGTGCACAAAATTAAGTGATTGAAGTCTTTCTTGTGAGACTCCAAATGGATAAAATTTTGTCCTCAATATGCATGTCTAATGCATCTAAATCTGAAGGGACAATTTGTCATTACAAGATATTTTTAAGGAACGATTTCTATATAGTTACAATTACCAGAATGATAAATTGGCTAGTGAATCTTCCAATCATCTTACAAAGCTATGCTGAAGCCTAAGTTATTCCCATATATAGTCTAATCAAGACTGATCGTAAGAATTTTGTGAGATACTATGTTTAACATTAATGCAAGGTTTTGTCTTACTACTTTAAGAATGTTATTATTGATTTTATTGATATATAGAAATTCCTTCTAACAGCTTAAACAAATTGACCTGAATACTAAATACATGCATGAAAAATTGATCTTCACTTGAGTGAAGAGCATGCTGTCATCATATATGAAAGACAAAGGATGGTTGGAAATAAAACTATGTATAGGCATACAACTGACCTCTGAAACAGTGAAAATACAAGTAGCTTGTTTAATTATACAAGAAATTTCGGCAAAGTCTAAAAGCATAGGCAGGTAAGTGTGTCTCAGTCCACTGCTATAATAAACAATGCTGGTAAATATAAAAACTTAAGTCTTAAGTCTCAAACTAATATTTCTCTGTTGAGTGGTTTAATTTACAAAATGACTACAGCAAAGGCAATTGCTTACATTTTTAAAATACGTATTCCTTCTTCTTGCTAATTGCCCTTTTATTACTTTTTGTATAGGTTAACAATATGACAAATTCTGCATGCATACACCATGCATGTACGTCATGGATGTTAATAGGACAAGATCAATTTAGGGTTTTTCTTCTGTATTTTTACTTGCCCCTTCTTTGGAACGTGACCTTGGGCAGTTTGCTGAACTTGCCTGTGAATCGTTTTTTCATCTGCAAGATCTGGGATAGACTTGAAGAAGGGCACTTTATTAGTAATAGTATTTCATGAATTTATTTATATATAAAAAAATTAACCAGTCAATTACATATTTAAATATAGGCATTCGATCACTGTGCATCATAACATGTGGCACTATCTGCTGCAGTCCAGAAAGCCAGCTGTATCCCAGGCTGCACCAAAAGCTGGGTCAAGGGAGGGGATTCTCCTCCTCGCTGCTCCTAAGGGATTCCACCTGCAGTGCTGCATCCAGCTCAGATGCTCCCAACACAAGGAGGCTCTGGACCTGCTGGACCCCCTCTGGAGACAGACTGGGGGAACTGGGTGTGTTCAGCCTGGAGAGGAGAAGGCTCCAGGGCGACTTTAGAGACCCTTCCACTGCTTAAAGGGCTCCAAGAGAGCTGGAGAGTGACTTTGGACAAGCGGCTGGAGTTACAGAACAAGGGGGAATGGCTTCCCGCTGACAGAGGGCAGGATTAGATCCATATTAGGAAGAAATTCTTCCCTCTGAGGGAGGTGAGGCACTGGCACAGGTTACCCAGAGAAGCTGTGGATACCCCATCCCTGGGTATTCAAGGCCTGGCTGGATGAGGATTTGAGCAACCTGGAACCTGTCCCTGCCCATGGCAGAGGAGCTGGAACTAAATTATCTGTAAGGTCCCTGCCAACACAAACTAGTCTATGATTCTAGGATAATAGCATTTTCTCCTTTTCATTATAAGCAGCAGGTATTTGGCAGTCTATAGAGTATAAAATAAAGTTTAAATTCTAGGCAGTGTTTTTGTCAAATAAAGTAAACATCTTAAAATCATCAAAGATCTTATGTGAAAATCGTTTAGAGAAGCCTTTTTTTCATTGGTTAAGCAGTGCATTAGCATTGCATGCAGAGGTAAAGCTGCAAGCAGTTATAGTTCAGGAGACCAAAGATGGAGAATGAACAGGTTTCCTCAGAGTGCATGATGAAAAACAGTGTATCCCTGAAAAACTTGATTTTCTTCACAAAACATTATTATGGTGCCTAGTTATGGGAATTCAATGATGTGAGGATCTGGTACCACAAAGAAAACTATTCAAAAACTATTTTGGTGTGTTTTCC
The DNA here is from genome assembly GCA_013401135.1 of Cettia cetti. Lineage (NCBI taxonomy): Eukaryota > Metazoa > Chordata > Aves > Passeriformes > Sylviidae > Cettia > Cettia cetti. The sequence goes on along the minus strand of VZUI01023967.1, from coordinate 58,605 downwards.
ATGTGTGGTAGGTGTTCATTGATGCAATAAGCTCAGGAAACACGTCTCTTGCCATTTCCACACTACATGTTTGCCCTAAGAATTTTGGGTTTATGATTGTGTGCATGTTGCATATAGTTGTGCTGTAATTTTCCTTCCCCATCTTTATGCAGAGCTGAGCAAAATGTTATCTATTAGGGTGTTGCATTCAGCAGAGTTAAAAATATTGAGAGTTAAAAATAAAAATATATTAGCTGTTATAATCAATTTTTTTAATCCCTAATGTCTTTGAAGATCCATTAACCTTAAGTCAATCCAACAAATCTGATTGTTCTTGCCAACTTCCCATATCCAAATAAAGATATATCAAGTTACATTAATAGCATCAGTAATTAAATACTAGTGTGAAGGTAAAAGCAAACCCCAAGATCCAAATAGTGCAAATTTGGGCCAAGGATTTAGTTCCAGATCTTGAAGCAGGCTGTTCTCTGAAGTGAACCAGCCAAAACCATACAAGTGGAACTCAGCAAGTGAGCGCAAAAACAAAGTTTGAATTTTAACCCACCTTCTCCTTTTCCTTTTTTTCTCTATATTAAGTTCCCAGTAAAAATCAAAAAAAAAACCAACCCAGAACTGAAGAAACTAATCAGAAACATACCTTGGAGCCTTAGTCATAAAGAAGTTGCCTTGTTATAAAGACAAAGCAGATTTGTGGGAATGTTGCCACTTTTTATAAAGTGTCAAAAGCTCGGAATCTTTTTCATCTTGGTTATGTGCCGGTGATGACTCAGGAACTGTTTTGAAAATGAATGTGCTATTTCAACTGTGGCAAGACCTAGCCTAGATTTAGACAGTGTTGTGTATTTACCTAAACAAACAAATTCATCTCCAAAGCGGCAGAACTGAAACCAGTTGAAATGTCATTTAGCTGAGTGAGCAAGCAAAAACATGCATGGACAGTGCTAACTGCTGAAATTACAGTGGATGGTCAGTGGTGTGTTGAGTTCCTACCCCACAGGGCCATGTCTTCTGCTGGCAAACAACTGTATTTGTAAGGGGAAGGGGAAAAACAGAAAAGCAACAATAAGCAACAAGAGGTACAAGAAGTATATAACGAAATGGCTGTCTAAACTTCAGCAGGCAAGATTAGACTATTCGATTCCAAGATTAATCTTTCTGTGTAAACATAGCTACCAAAACTGTGAGTTTTTGCATGTTCTTTGATAACTGTGGTAACTGGTAACTGCAATCTCATGTTTCCTATCCCCTTCCTTAGAACACATTAAGGCAAATGGATCATTATGCCAGTGCTAACAGGGAAGTGTTCAGCAATAACAATCTGTAGCTTTTAGAGCACTTTTCTGTTTCAAAGGGCTTTGCAACCACTGATTAATTAATCAGTTCTGTGTTCAGTTCTGGGGAAGCACACAATCCTTCCTCTATACAGCTGGGCTTTGTTACAGGTCCTAGAGATTGAAGTTTGCTGTGAGTTGGGTGAGTGAGCATATGCAGAGGCAGTCCTGGAGTGATAGCTGCTGAAAGCATGCTCTTTGAATAGCTACAAAAAACATGCTTGACAGTAGCTGTAAATCTCTGTCTTTCTTGAGGTGTGAGATGATACACAGAGGTCAAAAAAGCCTCCTTCCACAAGTTAGATTTCTCATTTGATGTGTTACATATAAAGGCACGTAGCTGTACTGACAGAAGGATCAGAATCATCCAGTTCCTTCTGCTACCCACTCATGCTCACAAAATTACTTTTCTGACTTTCTATGTCTTTAAAATCATCCCTTGCTATATTGGTTTCTACATTTAACCTAAAACAGATTTAATTTTAGAACACAATCTCTCCATAAAATGGGTTCTGCCTTTTCAGTTCAATTCATCAAGATGAATCCACCTGTCTGGATGCATTCACTTACACCAACTGCCTTCACTTTAGGTAAGAATGGAACTCCTTTGCTTTGTACCTTCCTACAGCTTATGTCTTAGAACATTGATCCTGCCTTTTTCAGCTGGTAGCCTAAGTGATCTGAATGATATGTATTCAAAAGTCACCCTTTTAAGAGCCTGTTTACAAGTTGTAGGTAACTAAATGAAATTTCTTACTTTGAAGTGCATAGTACATGCATGTACTTCAAGTGTTCATAGTTATAATGGAACACTGCCAGTGAGGCTGTTTGAGCAATTGCATGTATTGTGTGTCAGTTTTGTTACAGTACTGAATCGGGCAGATTGTTACAGAATGTATTTTTTCAGGATTTGGGTAGAAGGCAGCACCTGAGACATTTTAGTAAGACTCGTATTTTTTTCCCTATCCAGTATGTTGAGGAAAAGCATCTTGAGGAGGAATACATGAAGTCTTTTCAAGGGGGGAAAAAGAGATAGATGGAGGAGGTACTTCAGATAGTTTAGGATTCTCTGCCAAGTTACTTGCTGTAGAAGCTTCTGCAGGGACACTTTGCAAGAAAAGATTCTTTGGACTCTAGTAGGGAACTGAATGTTTTTGTATAGATGTACAGCTTTACATTGCAGGACAGGGTTCACATTATTTACTGTGAAATGGCTGGCTGCCTGCCAAACTGAAAAAAAACACTCCCTTCAGCTTCATTTCAGCTGAAGAAAAAAAGGTAAAATAAATACTTCAATATTGCTCTATTGCAGTATTTAGACTTTACCCTTCCGACAGAAAAAAAATGAAATTTATTACATCAATAAATGACCCCCTAAAGATCTGAAAACTGCCAGGGCTCTGAGTCCTCATTTCTAATGAAGCTTTGCAATTTCACTGAAGTCACAAAGTTGTGATTGTACTGATATATCATGGCTGTACGTATGTATAGGATGTGTTAAATGGCATGCCATAATTGTATTTGTAATGGGAAAGATCAAATAAACCCATAAAACATGGTACAGATCTCATGATTGATGATTTCATTTTGAACAAGGCAAGTTAAAAATGAGACTAAGAGCAGAGGAATCTCTGGAGTTACTCACTATTGCATTTACAGATTGTGCACAAATCTAATGCAGTTCATATGGGTTGAATGTGCATAAGGCATATATCTGATTACAAGTCCACAGACTTTTCCTATTTCTGTATTTCTAAAGTAATGTCAATTGACAAAAATACAATTTCTTCATTCTTAAATGCCTGAGGAATTTAATGCAGTTATCCCTGGGAAATGTTTCTATTGGTATTGGGAGGTTGTATTTCACTTGTGTAGTGGTACCACAGGTGCACTGGTATATTAATCTGTGGCTCTGTAGTTTGCAGATGAAGAACAGTAAGGCTGAGGTGTCAAGGCTGTAAGTCGGTCAGCTCCAAGTTTCACTCTTCACCAACAACAAACACTCATTGGTTTACTGCTGTCTTCAGTCACGCATGTTCATTTACACTGTATTTAAGCATTTTCTTCATGCTTCCTGTTCTACATCTAAAATATAACAAAGTAAAAAGTACAACTATAGGCTAGGCTCCACAAATGTACATTTGTAGACGTTAAGAGAAGCAGGAACCATAGTGATAGATTAACTTGGTGGTCTGGCACCTTCCTTTTCTGGTTATGTAGCAAATCTTTCACTGGTTACCACTGTCTCTACTGTGCCTCTGAAGGGACAATTTGTCGTTACAAGATATTTTTAAGGAATGATTTCTATATAGTTAAGTGTATAGTTTATATAGTGTAACTATATTTCTGTATAGTTACAATGATTCAATATCATAGATATGGTTAGGCAGTATTTTACTTGCATATGCCACATGTGTTTCTATGTAATGAGCCTTAAAATCAAGCAATCCCTTTGGGACAAGTAGTTTGAACCACAGTCATACTTGGATTTAGCTGCTAGCCTTTACTACTTAAAAATCTCTAACAGAATCGCCATTTTCTTTATTGACTTAATTTCTGGACTCAAACCAGACCTGCACCAGTGAGATACATGTCAGCAGGTATGACGACAGATTTTGAATCTCCAAGGTCTCAAAGACAGTTGACTTGAAAGTACTTGTTCATGCTAGGCAACAGAGAATATATATGCAAAAAGCAAAATTTCTTTTGGATTTTATTCTTCTCAAATATAGGCATTGAATATATTCTTACACATACTTTCTTTATGTTATAAAGAGTTTTCCTGAACAATATGCATGTGTATAAACATGTCTTTTATTGAAGGATGGACATGTGGTGCGCTGAAGTCAAAGAGCTTTAGATATAAATTGGATTGTGAAGCATATACAGGTATTAGTCACAAATGAGACATCACAGTAAGACATCCTTTTTTGTGCATAACCTTTCTTTATGTAGAAAGCAAGTGTACTGTCCCATGCTGTGCTCTTCTTGCTTCTGGGCATGCTGGTACAAAGCACAGAAATAATAAACAATTTCTGCTGTTTTCTTGTTACAGAAAGAAATTCTGATTTAAGAAGTATATGCTCCCATGACAGTGACATCACATGCTGCAACTCCTAATTGTATGAATTCTTGGGCTTTGCCTTTTGGTTTGTATTGACAGAGTAGAGAAATCTGAATGTGTGGATGAAGGGGGAAGGGACTGAGCTGTACAGCTTCTAGGAAGCAGGAGCAGCTAATGAGGATCCCACACAGAGATTTTCATTATATGGTTCTTATGAGAGAAACTACATTGTGGAATAAATACCCAGGCCATTGTTTGATTTTTCACCCACTCATCACTAAGATGAAATCCTGCTGAAGTAGATGGACATTTCCCAGAGAGAACAAATGGGTTCTGGTTTTTGTAAAAGGATTGAAATTTTGTGTCTGGAAAGTCCGTTGAAGCAGGAGTCTTTTTTTTTTAAGCCGATTTTACCAGATAGTGTCCTTTTTCAATATATGGTATCATAAATTATCCCCCAAAATTTATATAGCAAAAGATAGTTTAACATGCTTGGAAGAGCAGCTGTAAGGATCAGGATCTTTACAGGCAGAATGTAAACTTAAATATTTATAAGTATTTTTAATAATGTTTATTTCTATACTGTGAAGGTATAACAAAGAATAACTGCAGAATATATAAAATTGTCATGTGTTGTTTGCAACCTGAAAATGTTTGGGAACAGAGACGTCCCAAGACAAGAGCTTTGACACCCACACATTCAGATTTGGCCCTAAAATACATGAATCATGGTGTTTTGGCTACTGAATTTTACAAGATAACAAGCAAAGGCAGTGCAAAGGGATTGAAGAGTAACATTACCTAAAGCAGTAATGATTTAGAAAGAAATTTCAAATTATTTCCTGCCATTTGGTGGCTGGGTTATTTTCTGGGTTTGATTTTTTCTGGGCAGTTACAAGTTTGTGAGGCTTTCTAGATTTTTTTTTAATCATCAACAATAAATCATAATATTTTCTAAATTAATTTTGTTTCTGCTGAGAGCTAGTTATGATTTGAACTTTCATCCCATTGCTTGATCACACTGGTTTTATGTTTATTTAACCTATTTCTTAGCACAATGCATGAGAGAACTGAATATGAAGGAGAAATTCTTATAAATTGTATTGCATTCTTTTTATTTGCAGCTATTGCGTTTCTCACTTTGTGATTACAACAAGCGAAGAGTGTGGACAAAAACAAGTAGGCAAATCACAAGTAAGCTAATCATCAATTCTATATTTTGTTCTGTTTGACTGTAAAATTCAAAAGTCAACGCTCAGTTTTTATCAGCAGCTGTTAAAGTAAGGCTATGGCTGAAATTTCTAAGAAGTGTGGTCATATAACCTAATAGTGAACCTGGAAAATATTGATTATGACTGGTTGTATATGCATTTTTATTTTACTTTCTTTTATTATTTGAAGAATTAATCTAAAAGTCAGCTCTTCTTTTTTGTGTAGCACGTGGTATGCCTTTTTAATGTTGGGTGATACAGAGTAACACACATGAAGCATAATTTAAAAGCTTTTGCAGACGATGTTTCCTACTTTCTGGGAAAGAGCAGCACGGATAGCTGTACTGACTGTTGCTTTTAAGTCCACTTTACTCTAGAGTTCCTATGTCTGGTCTTTCAGTTACTCTGTTATTTGCATCTGTATGAGTTATATCTATCTGGATACAGTCTTTTGAGAATAACAAAAGGCTCAGTATAACTAATTGCCAGAAATCTCCTAGGGGTTTTTCCTCAATATCATCATGGCATGTAAGACTCACTCAATCCAAGGCAATCTCTTTGTTTAATATACATATTGTTTATTCCTTATAATAAATTTATGTACTTTAATTCTCAGATATCATTAAACAAGACATCCCAGTTGTACCAAATACAGCTTGGAACTTCTGTTGGAGAACTTGTGCATGTTCTTCTATGTTAGAAGAATAAAATATTGTGTAGGATTTTCATTCCTTTCTCCCACCTCCATTTTGTTTTTCCAGCATAGAACATGATCCTTTTATTGCTTAGAAATTTATGCTGCAGTATAAACGCATAGACTAGCCTCATAATCGGAGAAATCCACATGTATTTTATTTATTACCTATAAAATCATCAGACTCCTTTAGGTGTTTGCTGGAGGCAACACTTTCAGATACTTTAAAAGAGTTCAGAAACATTTTCTTCTGGAATATGGATATGTGACTTGCAACAGATTTATTTAGACATCACATGTTCCATTTCATTCATTCATTCTGACCTTAGTGTTTGAGAGACAGTGAAATGCATAGAATTCAAAAATCCATATGAAAAGAATGGCATGGGAGGACAAAAGAATGGCAAAATATGAATAAGCGGACAAAAAAAGAGAGTTTGCTAAAAGGAATACAGTCCTTGAATTTGCTTATTCTTTTCCTTCTATTAACTAGATTTATGCAAGGTCACTGCTCTATCTACTTAGTTGCAGATGAGGGAATTACCTGGAACTGAGGGAATTCTCTTTGTTGTGATGGTAAAGCAAGACGTGTTCTTTCATATATTCTAAAATTAAAGAGCTCATACTTGCATTCATGTCACCTGACTGTGCCCTTTGCTACTGCTCTCATTTGGCCTTTGTATCTGGCTCTCTGTGTCGGGAATTCGTGTTGCTGGGATTTGTGTTCTTACTCTTGGATACAATTTCTTAAGGCCTTTGTCCCAGGGACTGCTTGCTGGTGGGTAACTGCCTGGGAACCCCATACTGTGATGTTATTCAATGTTTCCCTCCTGCATGTAGGAAACATTTGCAGGTGTTCCCTGTTTTTTGGTGGGTTTTTTATGTGCCAAAAGTAAATAGCAAGCACAAAATGCTGCAAATTCCCTTTCCTGGTTCTTTTGTGAAAGAAAGGAGAGAACGATTATGTGAGAAGTAAACTGTTGCAAATCTATTTTAAAATACAGCTGAGTACATTTACACCATGGATTTGCAAACCAGAACTGCTTTGTATTCTGCTAGGATGGGCAAAGTTTTTTCTTCTCTTTTTGATTAAAAAAAAGGAAGGAAGAAAGAGACCTCTGTTCTTGACCTTGTTCATTGTTAGCATCTGCAAAGTATATAGTACACAAACTTAAGTCTTCCATGGAGCTCAGTGATTTGTTTGTGGGCATTGTTATTAAACACATCCTTGTATTTAAGTTAAAATAAATCAACAACATAAAGATTAAAAAAAACAAAACAAAACAAAAACAAAGAAAACCACGGCTTAAAGGTTATGTGAACCCTGATGTTCTGAGTGCAACAAGAGCCAAATGCTGTTTGCAGAAAACCAATGAAGCACAAAATATAGCAGCATGTGTCCCTCCCTGTGTGCATTATTATCTTTCACACATTATCTGAGGCACCCCATCTTGCGCAGTGTGTGGCTGAATAACCCCCTGCTGTTGAGTGGATTCATGCCTGCTGTTCATTTTTGAAAAGTAATTTTGTACAATTATCCTGCTAAATATTGATAGCTTTCACCACTCCAGCCACGGCTAATTAAAAGACACACTGTGTAAAATTTTAATTAGGATTCATGTCAGGGTGAATAATGATAAATAGAAAGAAAAAAAAAAGAAAAAAAGAGAGAGAGAGAAAAAAGGAAATAAAGAGAGAAAAGCAAAACCAGTTGGCATTTGTGGGGGGATTTTATTTGTGACCTGCTGGTTTGCTGTTGAACCTCTTTTTATCCTCAGATTTATTTCCCCTCCCAGGTTGTTCTCAGCTCCTGATCTGAGGGTATGGGAGGAAAGTGTTCCTCAGTGTGAGCCTGTATTTTATATATTCTCAGTAGAAGGTTATATGTTTTCTACTATGTTGGTTGCTATCCTTTCAATTGTGCAATAATGGCTGCAGGAACCAGGCATTTCCTGGGGATTGATGGCCACTGAACTGGAACCTTGGCTCAAGGAAGAGAAGGCAGTCATTAACTTCAACTATACTTCATTCATATTCTAGACGTTGGTTTTGGTTGTACATGTGAGAAACTGATGCTCACTTTTAAAATTTCAAAGGTTTATTAAACCTTAACAAAATGCAACAAAGGACTGAATAAGGAAAAATCACAGCACTGGTAGGGAACTAAACCGCCATGTGCTTACCCACAGAATGGCTGCTCCACATTTTATACACTTGGTGTTGCATTAGGCAACCCTAACCCCTCCCAAAGTCCATCAGTCAACTCCTCTCTGCCGTCCATTGGCGGAGATCACTCTCTTACAGCTTGTTTGGAGCTCCGGTGGTGCCAGGATGCACCTCTTAGTAACAAGCCAGCCCTGCCCCAAACGCCCCGGCTCCAAGGCTGTCCAGGAGGAGGGGAAAGGACTATGGGGAGAACACACCATAGTGACATAACTAGAGATCTATAAAACTTCTCTTCACATACACATAATATTAATCTCTTAATTGTGAGAGCCAACCATTGCATTACTCATCTACAACACACATAAGTCAAAATAATCATTAAAGGGTAATATGTGTGAGAGAATGTTTTAAGTCACATGGCCCACATTATTCCATTTGCTTGAAAATGGAAAAAAGTTATGTCAAATCTATAGGCAGATACTTCTCATGATGCAATGTGGAAAATTCGAGGTGTTCAGTTGTTATGTGTCAGCTGCATGGAAGCTTTGGAAGCGTTTTCAGGCTTCTCTGATAATGTTAAAATTTAATGCATGCAAGTTTTAATTAAAAAAATTAATAGAAAAGGAGTGAGCAAGAATCCACCAAAAGTAATTTAAATTCAAAAAGCCACCTACATTATCTGGTCAAATTTATTTCTATTTGGGGGCTGACTTTGCCTCCTTCACCACTCTCCATATTTAAGGAATTTGCATTTAGGTGTTAAACAATTACAAGTGTGTCCCTTATACATGTAATTTTCTCCAGTGCACTGAAATAACATTACTAAGTGTTAACTTTCTAAGACTGCCACTTACTAAAGGCACTGCTAATTTTTTTTTTCTTTTTGCACCCTAACTAACAGGCTACATTATGGGCTTTCTCCAGCGAGAAAGGTTAAAACCCAGGAGGACTTGTGTTCGTGGACAAAACTTTGGGATCTTAGAATGGTAATGAAAGCAACAGTTGGTTACAGCTGAGCCTTTTGGCATCATGTCTTTTTTAATACATCATATCTACAGAAGGGGCAAAGTAAGACAAAAGATTTTAAAGGACCTTTAGTTACACTTGTGCTGCAAATTTATATTTGCTCTATTCTCCTCAAACTGTGAGGGAAGAATGTGAATTGTAAACATTGCTGGCTGGAGTGTATAAATGATCCAGATTATGTAATGTGAATCAATGAAGAGACATCATCACTGTTTAGAGATAAAATTAACTGAGTATGGAGAAAAGACCATTTGCATTCATAAAACACTGAAATTATTATCTTACTAATATTGGAAGAAGGTGTATAGGAAGGAAAGCTCCAATGTTAAATATTTGCCAATTGAGCCCTTATTATTTGTCAGTATGTAATTTAGTTATGGGTAATTTATTTTTATTGCTAATTTTAGGGGTTTATTCTCTGTAATTCTCAGCTTGCTGAATTCAGTAACTCCTAAAGCTGGTGGCTTCTTTGAGCTGAGAGTCCAACCCTAGCCCATCTAATCTGTGTTTTGCCTAACTGTTAATTGAATGTGATCACAACATACCTTTCAGCTCATTTTTATTTTTTAGGTCAAAACGTAACCAGTAGGAAAAAAAATCACCTCAAGTTATGTGAAATCTATTCATGCACCAATTTACGTATTTATAAACAGTGATTGGGTGCACCAATTTATGTATCTATAAATAGTGATTTTCACTATTATTTTTGAAAATAAATACTTATTTTCATATTCCATTGTGGTTTAGATTTTTTTTAGACAATATAAATATGATGACAGGTTCCTAAACAACTGATTTACAGCTCTTCTAGAACAAATAATAATTAATAGTCATAAATGTTTGCAACATTTAAACAGATGTAGAAGCTTGACATGACAAATACGTATACTAATTTGGAAATCTGAAAAAGCAAAATGCTGCTGTGACTGTCTTCCAGCATGAAGAATCCTGCTTTTGAAGTGGCTGTCTTCCCTGGCAAAACAATAACCTCTTCTAATGAGCATCTTAGTCACTGTGGTACATCTGGTAATTTGCTCTTACCACATCGTTCTGGAGCAGCAGGTGCCTGAGCCATCAAACCCTAATCAGTATGCTGCAGTGCCTTTCGCCGCATCTATGATGGAGGTAATTTCTTGTTATCCACCTTCTGTCCACCAGTCCATTCAGGGGGAGTTGAACAAATACTGGGTTCTAATAATGCAAAATAAGAAGAGATCAATAGCCTCGTGAGTCTTTGGATTAGTCTGTAATAGAATATAATTGGGTTTGGCACTTAGATCTCTACAGAGTTAACATCTTACCTGCTGAAGAACAGGATCCCCCTCAGATACGGAAAAATTTGGGTAGTTTGGCTGCCACAGAACATGTAGGGCTGCAATGTAAATATACCCCCACACCATGGAACCACCTCTAAGCCTTTGGGGTTAAGCTCTGTAATAAATTGTTAGGTCTCCACAGGTTCCAGATCCTGTGAAGATATTTCAGCTCAGGCATAGCATGAGGCTGAGTTGTCTACATTCACACCATGCTGTTGCTGAGTTAAGAAGCTGCCAGAACTCCGAGCCAGGAGCATATTAACTAAGCTCTAGCAAACAGCACTGCGTGTATAGCACACTGCAAACATGATACTTCACTATGCCTATTGCCCTTAATGGTAACTCTTGAGTTTCCTGCAGCTGTGAATGATGTTACATGGCTTTCTCTGGGATCAATATTGCATACATTATTATAAGGCAGTGGAATTTCTGCCAAATCCAGATAGATAGGTGTAGTCCTGAGTTTCATGCCTGGGATGTTTTTTATCTTGGAAGGGTTCTTTCCCAGACGTTCTTCTGGTAAACAGAATGTGGGCAGCTGTGAGATAGCTCTGTTCACATTCTGAACTGGTTTGCTGTTTGTGCAGATTAGTGAGGGACTGTTCTCAAACTAGCAAATCCTGTGGTTTTAATGCACCAGGGCTAAGTTGAACCTTAAATTAAGCTTTTATAACATTGTCTGAACAAATTCTGTTCTGCTTTTGCTAAATGTGGACCTACTCTGCCTATGCCAACATAATGAAAGGATTCTGAATTTAGAATAGCACTCGAGAGCTCACCCAAGTACAATGTGCTTGACTGTAGTTGCCTAAATTCTACAAAAAAAAATCTGAGCGATTCTGGCATCCATCAATTTACAGGCTTAAGGTCTATTTGTTGTTCTTTAAACTCCTATCTCCCTGTTAACTGAAAGTTTGTTTGATACGTCTATTGAGCTTGAAAGAAAGGTTCTTTAAAAGAATTAATGGAATAAAAAATACTGAAGCTTGCTTCAGAGAAAAAAAAATTAGTGTTCTGCTGAGTTCACCTTTTACTGTGCAAACAACCTTAAAGGAGCTCACCGGCTTCCATCTGCATTTTCTCTCATGGATGCTTTTTATTATGCAAGATTATGCCATTAAATTGGCAGAAGTGTTCTATTTGGTTAGGTTTTACCTATGAAATGGGAGGATTCATTGTATTGGCTGTTTCTGCTCCATGCCAGGACACAAGAACCATCAGGTTTATGCTGTTAAATGTGTAGTATCTGTGCATGCCATTGAAATGAAATTTAGATGTACTTCTCTATTTTAGTGAAATTCTTGCTATTGATTTGCTTTTAGTTGTTTAGTAGAAGTTCTTGCTGCTAAATTATCTATTTAGTGAAACTGGTAGCAATTAATCCAGAGAGGTGGTACCAATGTTTGAAATAACAGTGAATTCATATGAATGAGGATATTTTGCCTGTTGCATATTTGAATATTTTCCTTCTCTAGGAAAAGACTAATTTTTAAAGCAACTGTCTCCATATCTATGTTTGCATGTGAATAAACTGAATAAATCATAACTAAACTTGTCATTACAACAGTCTACATGAGGAGTTACTCCCATGTTTATTCTTGAATTTTACCTAAGGCAGAGCATGAGTTTTAACTAAGAAGGATTACGTATAAAAGTATGTGAATGTTGTTGTGTATGAGAGAAAGAGTGGGCAAGAGGGTGGTTCATTGTATTTAAAGTAGATTTCTGAGTAGATTTCCAGGAAGGAAACATCAACGTGTTAAATGAAGGTTACTGTGCTCTGTTGGCTGCACTCCATCCTCTCCATATACAGTCACGTCCTTCACCTGAACCTGAAAGAGCCATCATCTTTGTGAAGCCAGTGGATAGAATTCAGAGTTTTCACTATTACTACAGAGGCAGGCATTTTTTGGTAAACTGTACTGAGTGAGGTGTGGTGATTTTATGATCTTATCTGGGGATTAGGGAGTTGGAGCTAAACTAATTTACCTTAAAGCCACATACTGGCCTCTAACTGGTTCACAGAAGGAATAATAATGGACCTGTAGTGGAACAGCAGAAACTATTTTTCTGCTGTCCAAAAATGGGCATCAGCATGTAAAAACCTCTTTTTCCCCCAAGTCTGTGCTAACCAGAAAGAGCTTTGATTGTACGCAAAGATAATCGACTGGGAGGCACGTCAGCCAAGCGGGGAGCACGCGCAGCTCCCCTCAGGCCAGCAGCTCTCGCGAGAGGCAGCCTCGCGCCCCGCGCTGTTTAAAACGGAGCGCGCGGCGCGCGGCCAGACTGCGCGCGGGAGGCACCGGCACCGCCGAGGGGGAGCGGCTGAGGCGGCGACTGGCTGCGGCATCGTCCCCTCAGCGCCGAGCCCTGCCGTCCTCGCTGACCAGAATGCTCGGGGCGGATGTGTCCCCTCAGCGCCGAGCCCTGCCGTCCTCGCTGACCAGAATGCTCGGGGCGGATGTGTCCCCTCAGCGTCCTCTGCAAGGAGGAATGAGACTTCAAGACATCGAAGCTCTGGATGTGCGAGGCCGATCAATACATGATATGGTGATGGCCCATCTGCACCAGAGGTGTCGCCAGGGGCAGAAGGTCCAAACTCTGTGACTTGGTCAAAAGAAAGGTAGGTTATAGTTGTAGGCGACTATTCCCCTTCTGAGAAGAATGAGGATCCAAATGCCAGACCCTCCTCTTGGGGAAGTCTGCTGCTTCCCCAAGCCTAGGTTAAGGACGTCGCTAGGAAACTTACTGATCTGGTAGGGCTCTTGGACTATTGCCTGTTACCACTTTTCCTTGTGGGTGGTGATGAAACCACAATGTACAGTCCAGAGTTAACCAAAGGTGTCTTCAGCACCTTGGGACAACTGCGGAGGGAGTCTGGAGCACGAATCACATTTTCCTTCCAGCTGTATTGTAGGCAGCAACATTGGGAGAAACAGATGGGCCCAGTCTGTCGCTGATGTTGGAGACGGTAATGTGACAACATACCGAGTTCATGCAGCAGCAGCCGAAGTTTATTGCTGGGAGTCCCCTTTTATGGAGGTTTCAAATTTCCGGCGCTTACACGTGTGGTTGGCTGAGGTCTTAGAATCGCCCAGCTCCCTGACTAACGATATGTCTGCATTCATGATTCAGTGGGGTTGGCCGGGGTCCCTGTTTGAATTTGAATTCACCCAACATTATCATACACGAGGACTAGTTTATTCCTATTCTCTAACGAGCTAGGCTGTTATGGCTACTTTTATCTGTGCAGCTATAGACCAGCTGTAGTTGTCACACCAGTCTATTAATACATGACTGGGGTGTGCTGACACTGCTGCAGCCCACTGGAAGATTTACAGAGAAGAACTGGGTGCTCCTCAGATGATAGGACTCACCAGGGAATCTACTAGTACGTTACTAGTCCATGACAAAAAGGTTTGAAATTTCCAATATATCTTTAAAACGTCTTTTCTGTCTCTTTTCTGTTGTGAGGACTTTGTGTGGCGAAGAGTAATCACTTCTATTTAAGAGAAGATACTTTACAAAAACAACTTATTCCTAGGCTTGTGGCCACAGCCCAAAATCAATTAGTGCCTTGTGGGACTATCTCATATTGCAGGCTAAAGGTTTCACAAGTGGGAATGATTAATAAAATGCTGGAATATTAGGAATACGTATTGAAGGTAGTGTGTTGTGATAAATGTGGATTTTCTAAAATTAATGACTTGATTTTGTGAAAACCACTAAAATTCTGGTAGGGAACTCTTTTTTTTTGTATTTTCTCCTTTTACGTACAGTGTTGTTTGCAAGTGGCATGTTCCATTATGTTAGTGGATTTACAAGGAGCATGGGACATTCTCATGACTGGTAAAAACCAGCTTAATGTGCTTCAGGCGCTGAATGGACATTCAGCTATTGAAACAATGAACTCTGCTTAAACTTTTGTTTTCCTTCGCCAGTTCTTGGAACATCTTTAACAAAAGGAACAAAACTGACACCACTACAATGCAATGTCTTTTTCTCTTTCATTAACTGGCAGTGCATGAATGGTAGGGGAGATGTAAAATAAAGTTACTGGTAATGTGGCTTTGTTGTCGGGTCTTGGGAATTATTAATTTTTAGAGACCACATGAAGGGCAACAATATATAACAGATGTGGCAACATTATGTCGTATTGACATTTCAGAATTGCTGAATATTGCATTTCTCCTGATGGCAATGAGTATCCTGCTTTTAATATTTCTTTTTCTCCCCTTGTAACACAAGCTTAGTATCAACTATTATATTAACATTATTTTATTATTCAAGTATCAAGATATGCAAACCCTGAGCTTTAAGGTATGGCTGTAAACTCCACTACTCTGCTCTTCTGGTGACACTGATCATTGATGGAAATGAACTAAACCAGGTTTCCTTTTTCATTGTGTAAAGAATGATCTCCATTTCTGCCTTGAGATAATGTTTTTGTTCCCTGCTATGATGAATTCTCTCTAGAATGCTACCATCAGAAGCATAAAAGAAAACAGATGTGTTTACATTGTCTCCATGGAGACACAAACACACAAGCTAAATTCACACTAGCATCAGGGAGAAGATTCCTCCTACTTTGTCTTCCAGAGAAGCATTGCTGATAGAATATTTGAAGCAAATATTTGAGACAAAACTGTCTACAGACCATTTTTCTCCCTTGCCTTTTCAGCAGAGGATTCTTTGATCTTTCAGTGAAGATTCCAGAATGCCATGATGGCTGCTCGTAGTTCCACTAGGATTTTGGTGAGAGTTCAAAGCACTGTAAGTTGTATGACTGTTTTAAGTAATGATAAGCAGGTAATTCTCTACAACTAGTTCGTTCCTTGTCTCAAACATTGAAGTAACTTCAATTTATTCAGTGAGCAAGCGTTATTAAGCCATATGATGTTCTTTCTGCTCCTTGTTTGGAGGACCATTGACTAGGTTTGCATAGACATTAACTATAAAATATTTTCCTACCATATTTTCATCCCTTTGCACATATCTATTTTCGTGGACCTTTACAAACCACCGTGTTTCTCCAAGCAACTGCAGTTTGGCCATATGAGACATCTGATAACTGTTTGATGCTCATAGTGACTGGGAAGGGAAGGCAGAAATCTTTTCCCTTTTCTGCTCTTTCTCTATTTATTTGCAAGTGACACAGAGCTGAATATATCCTTAAAAATTTATGTTCCAGCTAACTTATATCCTTTAAGTTAGCTGGAACACAACTATTAAAGGAAGAAGAGATCTTACCTTGACAGAGGAAAATAGGTCGTTACATTGCATATGCACAAATGAAACTTTGTGCAGTTTCATATTCCACTCGCCAAGCAATACTTAGCAGTCTAGTGGATCACTGGGATTATAAATCTACTGAATATGGTTTGTTCCAATATGATTTATCCTTTGATTCCTGCTGCAGTCACAGGAATGGACATTACTGCTGTTAGTGACTGTTTAGTGCATTAGCTGCTCTTTTGTTTTTCCTCCTGACCAAACTAATGACATTTTTAATCTGCTGTGTGAAGACGATGTTGCGGGGGGCCTTGGGCGTTGCTGAGCCACAGCACTTACCAAGCTACCAAGGTAGAAAATAGGGGAGAAGGAACAGAATCAGTTGAAATTTAAGCACAAAAAGAAAACTGTTCTTGTAACCATTTTGGTCACCTAAACAGTGGCATTTGAAATTCACCAGGCAGTTTGGTTTATTTTTGTGTGATGTGCTTGCCCTTCCCAGAAAGCCAATGATACACAAGTATTCTGCGCACTGACCTAGAGGGGATTTATTTCTGCAGCCACTATCAGCTTGTCTTACTTTCATGGCTACAAAGAGACAAAGAAAACACGGATCATGCTCTCTCAGTTCTGGCAATCTATGGCATCTCAGTTCCAAGTAAACAGTGGGACCAGGTCTTCAGGTTAAACATGAGAAAACAAGCCATATAAGTTATTTCTGCTGATAAAAGTAGAGGAATTTAAAAATTAATATATCGATACAAACTGACTATCATACTTGCCTTGCTGTCATTAAATTCTCTTGCCACACACTGTTCACTTTAACCCATCTATTTCCTCTGCTGCACAGGGCTCTATGGTTCCTTTCAAGCTTTAGCAAACTGTTTAACCAAATTAACAGTTTTGAATTCACACTTCACTCGTCTCCATCAAAACATTTAAATCAGGTTTTAAAAGATTTTAAAGTGCCTGATTTGCTCATTACACTCAAAGCAGGGGGCTGGATGCATTGAGCCAGATGGATTCATGCTTCTTATGTGTATATAAGATTTCTTGTGCTGATTATAGTTTAACCTTGTCACATGTAGATCACTTGGCTGTAAAACTATTAGTGTCTCCTGGATATACTAGAGCTCCTATGATGATAAATTTCTCTCTTCCCTGGGAAAGTGTGTATTAAGGTTAGCTGTTCTCTTACCTTCCTGACAGACTCAGTGGGGACAGAGGAAAACAATTAGCCTATTTGAGAGCAAATATTTTGAGGAAAGACTTGCACAAAGAGCCAAGCAACACTTCCTTCATGTAAAGACAGTGTGGTTCATGTCTATGTTTATGTCTAAACAGATCGGTTTAGAATGATGAATGGAAAAAATTTATTCAATGACACTGGCTTTTCAAATTATTTGAATAATTTGATTATAGCTCAGTCAGAGCAGGTTAAAGTCAATGACAAAGTCTGATGGTTGAGGCACAGGGAGGACGTTTGTATCAAAATAATTAAGTGGCTGAGTTCACCATCTTCAACTGAGGCTAGTGTTGCATCTATGAAGGGGGAGGTAAATTCAATGTGGGACTTGGCAGGGGAGAAGTTAAATCTTTCTGAGGAATGGGGACTTGTCTTTCAAGACAATATTCAAGGCTAGTTGAGAAAATCCAGTAGTGGGACTGTGGAATAAGAATCAAGTAAAATTACTCAAGTATAAAAGGTTAAAAGGGAAGATTCCTTCTCCTTTCTTTTCGGGTTGTTTTTTTTTTTTTGCCAATTTTGGCTCTTGTACACAATGCTGAACTGAAATGGCATGTGTATTACCTGCTTAAGAGAAATAGATTTTGAATTCCTTTTGCTTATGTTATAGGATGCTTTTATTTTATGGACTTGACAAAGACCAGGAAAACCTTTGTAAGCTGGACTTGATACATGCAGCATCTTTGCCAGCTGAAGTGGAGCTTGTTTTCTTTGACATTGCCTGAGCATGTACTTCATCCTCACTTTGACACATTCTCTGATGATTAAAAAATGCCAGCGTTTGGCTAAACTTTTTAACAGAGTCAGCCTTTGGGTTGGAAGGTACGTTAAAGATCCCTTTGTAACTGATGTACTCTAGGGACTTCAGGTTTGCCCAGTTCCTGACATTTCAGTGGAAGATTATCAGATACTGCTCTCCCCTCTGAGAGTTTGTGCTGAGCTGCTAATTTAGGTAAGGGAACCTTTAAGTCCTGGACTCTAATGCTCTTTTTCCTGATCATAATCTTCCGTTTCTATGCAGTTATCTTTTGGTCATAACATTATCCAGCAGGAGGACTTGCTTGAAAATTCTGCACAAGCAAGTGTTCAATTACAGGCTTCACTTCAAACTACTGCAAGCAGAAGCATTTATCCTTCTTATTGTCATTCTTCTTTTAGAGTTATAGTGAGTCACAATGTCTGAAAAGGTTATGAAGTCTGAGTTGAGAGGAAGAGGTGATAATTCCTAGATGAGAGCAGAACTGGTGATCCTTGTATTACACTGCAGGAACATAATGCTTCTTGTTGTTTCTTAGGGTAAAAATTCCAAATAAGCTAAAGGATGAAGCTAAATAAGTACTGTGAAGCTGATTCAAGGGTGATTACTCAAATGCATTCAGTTCAACTGCACTTAGACAGATTTTCCTTTTTATATTTCAGTATACCTTCATGTAAATGGACCTTTGTTTGTCTCAGTTCCTGGGAGAAACTGCTGACATATAGGCAGTTAAGAAAAAGACTAATTATTTATTTCCAACTTGGAGGAAACAATTACTGAATGTGTAAATCACAAAGTACAAAATAGACAAAATCATTTGAAAAACAATAGTTTTACAAACTCTGCCAGGCTGTGACATACTGACAAAGTTATGCATAACCAACAGCTTCATAAATACTAAGGTCTGTTTGCAGAAAATTACAAACAAATGTTTTATTCATGCTATACATAGTTTATTGCAGATAAAATCCCTACATGTTTAATTGCAAGATCTGCTCAGTGTCCTTCTCTTGTATGTGGAAGAAAGTGAAGAAAGTAGTTACAGTGGACAATATTTGCCAGCAAAATATAAATCCTCTGAAGGTGAGTGGGCTAATTGTACAAAAGCCTTTTGCTAGCTGTGGAAGTGTTTCTTGTGAGCTATTTAACAGAGTTTCTTTTCATAGAACCCCTGTTTAAAGGGGGTGTGTTCTTCATTGCAGAGAAATTGTATATATTTAGCTTTTGATTCATAATGCTTCCTGGTGCTGAAATGCAAAGGCTCAGATTGAGTTGAACCAGCAAAAAAATCTCCTATAATTATAACTTCTCATAATCCATCTCCCTACAAAACCAAAAATAAAGACAAAACACACCTTAATTTGCTAAAAAGAAGAGAGAAAAAAAGGAAGAAAGGAAAAGAGAAGAAAGATAATAAAGAGATATGAGGGTATTTCTCTTCTTGAGGACCGCAAGCATAAACCTGTTGGCTGCTTGCTCTCTGGGGATGTGATCAACTGAAGTAGTACATCCAAGGGATTCTGAACAACATTGTTTCCACTCTTTTGCATTGTTATGATGCCAGGTTTTTCAAAAGGACACTAAGAAAAAGTTGGCCAGGAAGGCAAGGAGGGGAAGGGCCAAGATAATAATTCAAGCCTTCAGCCTGGCTGTTTTTCCTGTAGCTGTGGTGCATGCAGACTTCCTGTGTAATTCTGATCACACTCACCTCCAATAAATTCCAAGCCAAGAGATGGAGATGATACAACATGGCAGTAGTAAACAGAGGTGCTTTTATGGCCCATAGCATATATATCTCCTCCTCACATTACCAGAAAAAAATTTTATATTGCTCAGGATAAATGAGGAGTATTATTAACAAATAAAGGCATTTGCTATCAGGGTGTCAAAAAAATACAATAAAACAAGGAAGTAGGGCAAGAGAAGGAAATGTAAAGTGACAAACCTCTTTTGTTGGCATTTTGTGCTTTTTGAATACGGTCTTACCCTGCTATATATATTTATGAAATACAAATATGGACATCATTATGAAATATGGACATCGTTAAGGAAAGAAGAGGAACATTATCCATCAGGTGGTGATTAGTTTAGGTCATTTTCTCAAAGCTAGATTGAATCATATTTACATGGTACAGTCAATCATTCATTATTCACAAGAATTTTCTAAAAATTTTTGAAAAGGAACACCTGGAATTTGGTAGATTAATTCAGTAGTTCATACCAAAAAAAATGAAACTGCAGTGAGAGTATTTACCTTTAAAATAGCAGTCTCATACAGCGGCTTTTGCCACATAGAAAATGTATCTTCTTTTCCACTGTAGCTTGCCTGTTGGTTTTTATACAGTTACTTGTCACTATTTCTAAGCTCCAACTTCAATTGGGGGTTCAGTCTCTCGGTTTTTACTCAGTACAGCTTCAAGAAAAAGAATCCATTGACATCAGTGGGAGCTGGGCCTAAATAATAGCAGCAGATTCTGGCCCCTGAATTGCGACTCTTTGTGGAAAACATTTTTCCTGCTAGTTGGGACACACATTTATGTAACTCTTTATGGAAGACTTTTGTTTTTCATTTGTGCAGTGGAACAATGAAAACCAACTACCTTTACCCATAAACTTATTAGAGCTGTGAGGGCATCTTGGGGGGAAGCTGTGAAAGTGCTCAGTGCTTTCCATTTGGATGTTACATTATCTCTTGAATTTAACTGAACTCAGGTAAGACACTGGCTCTTCATGTTTATGATTATCAGAGGGACATAAATTCAGCAGTGTGCTGGGTCAGCTGTCTTCTTTTCTCCTAAGCAGTGCATTTATAGCACACACATGCTCTCAGATGATTATTCTCTTATCAATTATGGTATCTAAACTTTTTTTTCTTGGTGAATCTAGTTCATATATATCAACAGTTCAAATGATGTCTTTTCTGGGTCTCAGGAGGAAATATATGGTTCACTTTTGGTTTAGTAACTTACAGAGATTGAGTTTTGAATAATGTAAATGGGAGGTGGATGATAATTTGTAATGCTGTGAGTGCAATTAGTGAGATAAATACAGAGCTAGATTCATTTTCTCTGAAAAGAGACAACCTGATTGCTATGCAAAAAGCACCTTTATTTGTGACATGGGCTGTTCATAATGTGGTTTGCAATGCACAAAGTGGCATTTTGATTTGGAGCTTTAACGAATTCTGGGATGAATAAAACATGAAATTAATTGCCAGAAAAGAACCTTTGCCAGACTAGATGAGATCTACTGTGCTGAATAGAAGCTGTAACTTATGACTGGGTCTATTCCACTCCCAAAGGAAATTATGTCAATACCAGGAAAGGTTAAAAAGCACTTCAAATAATATGCAGTACCAGAAGTCCTTCCTCTTCATATGGGTTGAGGGTACATATGTAATTGAGAGTAAACATATATTCATGTGTCCTATCATCCTGCACCAGGTATAAGAACAGAAATATGTAAAATATCAAACTCCATGCTTTGTATTAATAAATTTTAATGAGTGTTGCATCAATTTTGATGTTGGGAAAGCTGTTAAGTTGGGAGAACTGGCAAATTTGTGTGTTTTGATACATGGAGGTGTTACTGAAATCCTCTGAAATATTTGGGATAAATGAGACTTTTTGCCTTTTTAGTGTTAGGGAGTAAGACAGTACTTTATTCTTGGCCAAGACGTGTGTGTGTGGCTGACAAAGTTCTGGCCTCCACACAGACCCCAATACAAGACTTTTTCGCTTATCTATGCATTTTTAGCAAACAAATTAATGTTCATTGGTTCTAAGTTGCATAACTCTATTCATTAGTTAGTGTTAGTGTTCTGTCTCCTATTGCTTATTGATTTCTCACTCTTCATGTTAATCTGGTCCACATTCTTTAGTCTTTATCTCTTGCTCAGATGGCGAGTCTGCAGCTTTCCACGCCTTAATCTCTGTATCTTCTGGTTACACCAATGTCCTTGAAGGGCCATAAATTTAAAATCCCAGATGCCCAATCTTCAAATCACTTAGGTTTTGTTTATTGAAGCTTGTCAGTGTTAATTTTAGCAAACTTTAGGTTTGGATGATTTAATGATAAAAGTAACGATGTCTGTGAAGAAATTTAACTGACACTGGCCAAAAGTGGGCACTGCACACAACTAATTAAAAATTAACTGGGAAACTTATATCATTTCCAACAGAGGGATCCTAAGTTGCTATGTGAAGTTGTATATGAAATGTTCCAATGTACTTACAAAACCCTGCTGAAACCAGGGAACACTCCACATACCCATGAAAATCCCAGGTATCATTTTAGGAATCTCAGTTTATCCATGTGTGTTTGAAAAGGCTGAAAGACAAAGACTCTGGGTGTGAATCTCTAAATAGCTGCTGCTGAAGTAACTTGCCCTGTCAATAGGTGGATTTGAAGGGGAAATTTAATCATTCAGTTGTGTCTCATGGTAGAAGTCCAGAAAAATAGATTGAACATGCATATATAATTTTAGGGAACATATATTAGGGAATATTATTTGAGTTGCATTATTTTTTACTGATCTGTTAAATTCAGCTGAGGTTGGTTGTGGATTTGCCTTGAATGAATACAGCATCAGGGGTTTTTTTTAAGCTTGTTAACAAGTAAATTTTGTTTACTTTAATTCATGTTGCCCTTTATACTTAGAGTCTACTTGAACACACCTTGGAAGTGAAATCCAGAAAACAAACCAGTCTGGAACAAAGTAGGAAAAAATGCTATGGGGTAAATTAATAAACAAACAAAGAGGAGCAACAGCTGTTCGTCTTTTGCCAGGTTCTTATACAAAATACACACAAACTCCTACAAATCTAAAATTTAATATTCCAATATGCTTTTAGAAAGCACATTAAAGGTTGTGTACAAGTGTCTAGTGTAATGCGATGTGGAGGAGAAGAAAGATCTCTATGAGAGGTTTTAAAGGTTTTAAACCTCCTTCTCTAGTGAATGGTGCCAAAGACCTCACTGAAAATCACAATCCTTCTGGAGACAGAAGGGATGTGGCATATAGAAATGTGATCTCAGATATAGCTTAATTCTTTCCTTTTTTTTGTCACCTCAGTGATAATAGATATGGAAGAAGGAGATGAAAAGATGTTTAAAGGAAGGAATGCATGAGTGAAGTTTTTTTTTTCCAAAATGTGCGTTGGTTTCATGAATTTCTATTTATTTCTACGTAAATTATGAAATAAAGGTAGAAAACTTAGGGGCATCTAGCAGAGGGAGAGATAACCAGAATACTTAGCTAAACAATCTTGAAATTAATAAAACACTCATACCAAAATAATTTTTGCATCAATATTTGTTACACTTTTATTGGTATATTTTAGCTGGATGTTTTCTGCAGATCTGTGAATACCAGGGAGATGAAGTATATTTTAAGAAAATAGAGAAAGAAGGTGGAGATTTCTCTGAGAAATGAGTTCAGTCTTTTGCAGTAAGTCTTTGTTGTTCTCATCTCCATTCTCTCCATATTCTTCTTGTGTTTCTTGATTTTTATTTTTTTTTTTTGATTTAGGAAAACCAGAGCTATGATTGCCCTTTTTTGCATAAGTGTGACTTTTTTTAAGTACATTGGCTGATTTTTGGGTTCTTTTGTACCATTAATTTGGCTTACATGCCACACATAGCTATCATCTCTTTCATTTCCATTGCTTCTCTTAATTATTTCTCCACTTTTCTAAGATTTTTTTGCATTGCTATCCTGTCTGTGATCAGAATAGGAAAGTACTTGCTGATGGTTAATCATACACCATGCAGTGCTTCTGCTGGAAATACCTACTTGTCTGTCTCTGATGTTCGGCAAGGAAACAGATCTGGGTTCCACCTGCTCCTTCCTTGGGACTCCCATGCAGGAAATATGTGAATGCATGTGTGTGTGTGTGTGTTCTGATAAATAGATGGAGGATATGAATTTGTTTCTCATGGAAGATGAAGATTTTGCAGAGGTGCCATCTGTGTAATGTAGCGCTGGACCAGCCAAGAATTGTGCATTTTTGTGAACTCTGTTGTAGAGCCACTGCGCTTGTCTGTACTCAGACTGATCTGATCTCATTAGGTGTGTAGTGCTCTTGCCAGCTCACCTTGAATCTGCTTGAGCTAGTGGACCTTATGGCCAGGTAGCCATTTTTCTCTTTTAAATTTGTTTTTGTTGTTTTGTCAAAAGATTAATTCTTAAAAGCTAAAGATTGAAAAATTTATTGTCTTCAGGATTTGCAGGCTGTATTAAGATACAAATCTTAATACTATTATTTGAAGAATGCCAGAGTGAATAAGAAGAAATGTATGTTTCTATAAACTGAGAATGTGATATTGCTACTGTTATGTATAATAAATTGCTAGAGAAAATTTTTCTTTAGTTCTGACATTTGAACAAGCCTATTAAGAACAAGTCACAAGCTATTTTGTTTTCAGCCATTCAAAGTTGCCCAGTTTAGGCACATTTCTTGTTTGCCTCGTGGCAGTTTGAAACCACTTTGTTCTACATCTGTATGGTCATCTTGATTAAACTTTAATGTGAAAGCTGCATGCATAAGGCCTGGTGAACTAACAATCAGGGATAAGGTCACCATCTGCTCTTTTAGTCAAAGCTTTGTGCTAAAATTGCTTTTTACATTTAGTAACAGGCCCTGAATGGCTCTTACAAAGGGTCAAATGAAAACAGGAAACCAACAGAAGGCACCTCTCTATTGTACAGAAACTTGTTGTGGAACTTCTTGATGCTTGGGTCAGGCAGTCCAATTTTTGTTTAAGACAGAACCTTTTCAACCATCTGTAACTTGATTCCAAGCCTCTAATTTATTCTTTTTGTGAATCTGTAAACTTTCCTGAAGCATTCTTGGGGATACTTTTGGCTTTTATTTTGTTTTCAGAATTTTCTCAGCTCGTAACATGTCACTTATCTTCTGTACTGTACTTTTGCTCAGCCCAACAGTTTTTTCTTTCACTGAAGAAGATGCGGCTGACTGATGGTAAACCAGACCTTTGTAAGGTGGGAACAGGGACACTCTTAGGTGTTTTTAAAGTAGCCAGTCAGTTCCATCATTGCTATTGTGCTCTGCCTCTACTTAGGAAGGGTAACCATACTATGCAGTATTTCTCCAGCCTAGCCAATCACTTATGGCTGTACTGTTCAGTTACCTTGTCTCTGTCTGTGAATGCCTCAAGCTTCCTTATTAAAGACCAAGTATGTTCCTGTCCTACGTGGACTTACTATTCAGCACTAAGTTCAGAAATTGAATCCAAGAGAGGTCAGATTTTTAGGCTGAGCACTGGAGGCCACATCCGTTTAAACACCTGTACTGCTATTTTATTAATAAACTCCTGTCCTTGTTTTTTTTCTCTTTTCTCTTTGTTAAGTATACTTTCTCATTGGCAGCCTTTCAACCTAACTGTGTTTCAATTCCAGATAAAGTACGTTCCACAAAATAGCTTCTTAGTGGTCTTTTGATACATGGTTTAACTTGAGTATTTCTGAATACTATGAGCATTTTTTGCAACTGGCATTAATGCTGTGAGTCTGTTGTACCTGGACACTCAGAGCTTCTTCTAATGAGTGATCTAGAGAAGCCCAGGTCACTATTTAGGCTTACTTGTTTGAGATGGAAGTTATTCAGCAGCTTTCCAATGACATTTTTAATGAAATGCCAACAAGCTGGCATGATGCCAGGTCCCAGTTTTGAACTTGGTGCCAGGTTTAATTTTTATGTATCAGAGGGTTCTTTCCTGCTCTTCTACCCCACAGACAATGAGAACATTAATGCTGTTGGTTAATACATCATAATTTTAATATAATTTATTTAATCTTTTCATGCATTAATTCTTAATTAAAGAAGAATTCTAACTAGTAAGAAGAGGAACAAATGAGTTTGTTTTCTCCTAATTAAAAATACTCCCATATGAAGAAAAGACTCAGAAAATTCCATCTGGACTGGATGAAATTAGGCTGCTTTTCCCAGGTTAATTGAATTCTTTCAACCTTCTTTTTCTATTCAAAATAGGACAAAAGCCTGCTTCTTTTAAAGCTCTTCGCATGCTCTCTTCAGACAGGATAGGTGGCTGCAGTGAATAAGATTGATGACATGAAAATTTTGCATTGAATGCATTTTGAATACTCTATTAATGTACTGTTCCATATTCATGAGGGTTTTTTTGCAGTAATGTCTATGTTATGGCTAAAAATGACAGCAAAACAATTTTTTCATTGCATTGGAATTAATGAGGCCTAGTTCGTAAAGGCACCATGTTGCTACTCCCTCTAGTGCAGCAACTCACATGCCTCCACAATGCTTCCAGTTCCATGCCACGTTTTCCTGCTCTTCAGCATGTAGGCAGTGTTTCTTCCCATTCCGTTGTTGTCTGTACCATGAGAGGCAGCATCTGCTGTGATTGATGCTAAATGTGTGCTGGAATCCATTTGATAACTGGGCAAACACAAACCAAAAGCGGCCTAAAGTGGAGAGAAATGAGCAGAGATGGTTCTCACTCCTTAGGAAAGACTTAGTCTCAGTTTTCTTTATTCAAGTCTTTAATGAGAGTTGTGGGAACTTGCTTATTCTTAAGGCGTCTTTCTGAGTGTCAAATAGCTCTGAAATCAGTGTAAAATCAATTAAATGGGATTGAACCAGAGTAAAATACCAGTAAAATACCGTGAGATCTCAAATCTGCTAGATTGCAGTCTGCTTGAAAAATATGGACCAAAACTAACAAGGTCATAAATTTCTAAAAGAGTTGGGAAGTCTTTCATCATGATGATACAGTGGCAGTGACCTGGCTCCTTAGTTAACATGATTACTAATTAGTCTGGCAAACCTTTGGCCTGCAAGGATTCCAAAGAGAAAATCGATGTGTGTTGCCTATTTTTTCCACTTTAGAATAGAGGATCCACTACTGCATTTCAGGCACATATTTCTTCTTTGCCTTTCAAATTAACATCTTCCAGGCTATTGTAAATTACTCTTCTTCTGTAATTTCTTCTCAGTGAATCTCTTTTTCAACTCAGTGAATATTTGAGTTGAAAAAACAAGATACATTCCTTGTTTGTATGTTGTTTTGTTGTTTAGGATATCCTATGTATCCAATGGGAATATGCTCTTAAGCATTTATTGAAAAATAGGCAAACTGTGCTTTGCCATTTACCCTAAACCCCTCTTCCTACTCCAAGCAAAATAATCCATAGAAAAGTGTAATTTCTATGTTCATTTCCATGTGATGATTGGAGGTGATATTCCCAGGAAAACATTTTTCTCTCTTATTTCCATATGTGTGAAAATACTTTCCAATAGGTAGGCACATATTGCTGTTTGTGCAGGCAGGGGAACTAAGCATCATGCGTTTAGAGTCACGTCTTGACGGAGCAGAACTGATACCATTAGATTCCCCCAGGATCCCACCTCGGTAACAAGCCGATCAATCAACACATTTTTGTCATTCCACTTTGAAACAGTTCATTTTCTGCTTGAGATCCAATTATTTTGAACAGAGCTCTCCAAAAAGGAAAACAGTTTATATCAATTAGTAGAAGTGAACATATGTTCTGTAGCTGTGCAAAGATACTATTTAAAGTTCTTAAGTAAAGTTAGGACATGTGCATAGTTAAAATAGGACATAACGTCACATATGATTGTGGCAGAAGGGGAGCTGAAATGCAAAAACATTATAAATGCCACAGATGAGGCAGTGTGAAAACCTAGAAATATTGATATGTCGCCTAGTTACTGTGTGAGAAGCTCTGGGAAAGACTTGTGCAGCATGTGCTTTGCAGGACAATTTCTTTGGCATAACAACAATTAAGGGGCAGCCTGCGTGATTTGCTGCCCCTGAGGCCTGACAGGAAAGAGCACAACCAAATTTTTGACCATCCAGGACACAGGCTCTTGCTGCCTGAGCAGCCACCAAGCAGCTGAGGTGTCCATTGTCTCTCATAGAACAGCTGCCCAGTGGAAGTGACCCTACCCCAATGGGCCAAACAGGCTGTGCTGCCTCTCAGCTGCCTAAGTACGTGGAGTCCTCTCGGGTGTGATAGACCTTTGCTGCATTTTGGGACACTGATGAGGAAAGGGAAATTGAAAAGACAGATCAGGAAGTACAACAGAAGAGGGAAAAGACAGAAAAGCTTGATCTTCGCTATTCTAAAAGGGAGAGGGCAGCAGTGTGAGTGATGGTAAGACATGACAGGTTTTGTTGGGAGTTTCTGAGGACAAGAGAAGTGGGAGATGTTGTGGGGGAAGGGATCATGGGAAGGATGGCAGAGATACAGTTACCTCAAAGCAGGGAACATGAGTCGCTTGATAGCAACTGTGGTATGAGTACAGAGCCACAACCTGCATTAGAAATTCATGAACAGAATATCACTGCTCAAAACCTTGCATTGGATTAATGAAGAAAAACACTTCAGATGTAACAATTGCCTCCCTCATAAGGCAGCCATACGTGTGCATGTTTTTTGAGGCCTTTAGCCAAGAAGGAAGGGGTTTCAAGGATGTAAACTAGTTTGTATTCTTATGAAGAAAAGCAGATGTCAAACATCGGGTAGTGTCATGGGCATCACTTGGACGGTTCACTTCATGGAAGATAGCCTCAGGAAGTTTCTGTGGGAATTGGTCATCCCCCTGTGTAGGTACTGGTAAGCACTAGAGGAAAACTAGGCCTGTCTCCCATTTTGCACTATCTGTTAGACGTGTTTGCTGTCTACTAATTAATAATTTGTTAAGTGAAGGAAGGGCTCGTCTATTACCAAAATTGTTGTTGTGAAGGAACGTACAGCTGTATAAGAGAGTAACTGACATGGTTAATACTCTCAGCCTAATCTGAGACAAGGGAAATTTCACAATTGACTACCTTCTCTTAAGTGAGAGGAGCTGAATCAGTCTAATATGTGGTTGAAGAAACTTGGAGTTAGACATTCCTGTGTAATTCTGACAATCTTTAGCTGAGGTCTGAATTAGTTCACTCAATCATCGTGAAAGCACAGCATCATTTCAACGTGCCATAGTTCTCAGCAGATGGAGATGTATTTCAAGCTGTGTATACATTTGAATGAAACAAGGCAACATACAGATAAGTAAAAATAGACTAGGATCCAAAGTGCATTTACTTTTTTCTTTAAAGCTGAAATACTGCTTGACAACTACCAAACATCTTGTCGTCTTTGAAGCATTTGTTTTCTATTCCATGAAGTTAATCTGGTCACATTTCAAAAAATGTTGCTCTGTCTTGATGGTATTTCTTGTTTAATGCATAGATCTCATTTGCAGGGTCTCTGAGTATAGAAATTAGGGTTATGAACTATAAAGGTGTTGAAATTTTGCAACAATGAATCCGATAAAGAGGACTAATGATTATTTCTGTACTGTAAGCAAGAGAGACTGATGTTGTTTTCTTACCTGGCACCATGAAACGATAGTCTGGCAATGGACATATGACTTTTACTGACTTTCATAAGCCTCAGGAATGTGAACGCATCATGTGGTGCATTTTTTCCAGTCCCTAAACACTCAAACATTCACCATTTCTTCCAGTCAGGAAACAAATTCTAAGTGTAAGAAACCAGAGAAGGTGTATTTTTCAACTGAGCTATCTCTAGATAATAATTTACATTGTTAGTGCACCTCTTTTACATGCAAAATATGGATACGCATGCATAGATTGGATTCTCACTTGGTTAAACTAAAGACTATAAAGAGACTTAGGTTTTTTTGTAAAGAACTTTAAGGTCTACTAGTGGAAACACTGTGTAAGAGCTAGGTATTACTGTCTTTTATTACTTTCTTCAAAAGACTGCCAGGGTGTCAAGGGAACCAAATGTGTGGAATGGTGTTCTTATATTAAAGACTACTAAAGATTCAAATAAATAAGTGAAGTACTTTTTAGGGTTTACTTAATTTTAGACATTTGAATAATATAATCCTTAATGAAAATGTTGATGAACCTCTATTTTGTCACCATTTGTAGACTCTATAGAGAGCCTTAAATAATGGGGGATTTATAAATTTTTAATTAGATTTTGATAATTTGCCTTGGGGTACATGTGTATTCATGAAATCTGAGAGAGCACAGATAATCAGAAAGATGGTGCTCAGCACTTGTACAGGCTCAGTTGCATGCGCAGATGCATAAATGTTTGATTGCAGTAATTGGTATTCTGAAATGCTTGTGCCTCTTTCAAGTATGTCTATACGTATGTTTGGCTAGATTTTTTGATTAGGATAGATAGCACAGTTTTGGCTACTTTTTTAAAAAATAGGCAATTACACAGAAAAGTATCATTTTAAGTTGTATGTACATGCCTCATGACTGTGGGTGGACGTAAATAGGAATGCAAATATACCTGATTAGTTGATCGCAGCTGAATGTACAAGTTCTCTGTGTGCTGTTATTGAAAGTATTTGCCTAACAGCCATGTGCATCCAGTGGTAAAATAGTTACTAAAATTGGAACTCCTCAGCTCATTGATACATACAGGTTAGGAATACAAGAGAGAACAGTTTTGGAAGGTAGTAATCCTCTAACCTACACTTCTTGAATGTACGAGTTATCATTTAGAAGGGCTCTCCATGTTTTGGCACTGAGGTAATGATGTTGTGTACTGTGAAAGGACGGAAATTAATTGTTCTGTAGTTGCTGGGGAAGTAGCTCCTTACTTAGCTTGAAAGCAGGGATGATGCAGGCTAGAATGGTGTAAAATTGTAACAAATCCCATGTAGTATCAATCCATCTTCATGACAACAGATCCAAACTTTGCAATACTTCAGTTGGCATATAATGAATCTGTTATATCACTATGCTAACAAGCTGCTTCAATGTTTTTGCGTATTCCAAAACACTGTTGAGAGCAAGAAACCTGTTTAGCTGCATCTAGCTAGAAATGGGAATGAGTGAATATGACTAAAATCCTGTACAATAATAAGTTTAGTTTAGATTTGTGTGTCTTGGTTTGGAACCATAACCCAAGACACTGTGTGAAGCTAGATTGCTTTTAAAAAAACAATTTCCATTCTGAAATGAGTGATAATGATGTAACTGAATGCATCAGCCGAATCAAGATTTTAATTTTAACATGAATTGCACAGTATTAACTATTTTAGGATTAACTAGAAATGGACCATGTGTTCTTCACTTTGGATTATGATAGCTGTTTTAAAATGAGCAATCCACTCACTGTTAATGTAACAGGGCCAATTTTATTCCTCATGTAACACCCAACAAAAGCCTTGTTGCATTTACATCAGACCCTGGTTTTAAAGTCTGCCATTTTTGTTTTGAAAAACAGCTTCATATTGCACTATTCTTCCCAGAGATGGCTGTCTAGCTTTGGAGTATTGTACAGGTTCACTAAAACCTTGACAACCAAGATCTGATCTCATTCCAAAGTTTCGTGCTTGCCAGCCTAATAAGAACATGGTCAACTTTTAATCCCACTGCATTTCTCTGAGGAGCAAGGAAAGGACTTACTTCATTGCCTGGCATGTTAGGATTCTGTAAATCCACTGCTGCTACTTCAGTCCTGGTGCTCATATTGGAGTGGGAAAGCAAGTCTTGAAATTTCTCTGGAATTTGAATTGAGGTAGATAAGAAATTAGGCCATGGTAGCTCAGACAGTAATATGGGTGAAAGTAAACATACACAGCCAGCATATTTGGTTTTTATTGAACTTGACTATGAATTGTATTTTTACTCCTATTTGGATAGTCTGAGAACCAAAAGTGTCCTTATTGTGTCTTGACTACATCCACTTTGAATCCAGCATGGTGATTTGTTGCTCAGAACTGAGACAGAGAATAGCAATTCCTCTGTTCTTGGTAGGTCTCAGAGGAGAAGGAAAGCTTCCAGTGGAAGTCCCTGCTCTGGTAGACTTTCAGCCTAGTAAGTAATGAACAACATTGCTGTTCCACTTCAGCAGGCTGTCAAATTAAATATGTTTTTGTGGTGACATTTCTGGCGTAGCTGGCCTAATGCATATGCAGTTCATGCATTCAAGTAAAATAAAAATGAAGTAAAGTGCACAGTGAGTGTGTGAGCTGGAAAACATTATGCCATTTCTGTGACTAAGGTAGGTGACTTGGGGGTTAAGCTGTGTTTCCCTGGAGCTGGAGGAGAGGCCGTCTCTTGATGAAAGTTGTAGCACTAGTACTGCCAGGGTTCCTGAAATCCTCAGAAATCATCAGACTACATGCCTATCCCCTTGGCTCTAAGAGGCAGAGTGAGACAAA
Organism: Cettia cetti; assembly: GCA_013401135.1. NCBI lineage: Eukaryota > Metazoa > Chordata > Aves > Passeriformes > Sylviidae > Cettia > Cettia cetti. Next base: position 26,340 of record VZUI01023967.1, on the reverse strand, counting down.
ATGCAATGGCTCCAGCTGTAGGACATATTAGAGAAACATATTTTCACTAATACAGCCATCTGTAGAAATAAATGGCAAAACCTACATTTCTGGGTTTCAAAGTAAGGCAAAACCCTTACTTTGAAACCCTGAAATACTTGACTGAAGTCAAAATCTCCACAGCCATCTATGAGATTTGGACCTGTTTTTCACAGGGGCCTTGAGGTTGGTTCTGTCTTTTAGCAATTGCTGACCAGAAACAGAGACAGGGCTCTTTTGCAAGCCCTATAGGAGCCGTTGCAGCTGACTGACTCTCTGGGAGCTTACAAGGGCTACAAATATGGGAAAGCTTTTCTTCTATAATGCTGTTTTGCCTTTTCTCTCTTATAGGTTATACTGAGCACCCTTTATTGTTGAAACGGGCTAACCCTGATCCGATATAAGATCCTAGATTTTTATTTCACAGAGTTAATAACTGCACAACCCCCTTTTCTAGTTAGACAGGTATGAAAAATGTTGAGTGAGGCAGACTAGCTTCTGCTTACGGTTTAGCAGTTGAATACTTTGTGTGCTGGAGGGCATTATGAGGCAGGGAGAGAAATGGTGAACAAGACTGGTAGAGCAAGGACATCTGCTACTTGAAGACAAATCTGGTGTAATTGGAGTAACTGAAATGTGTCCTGTTCAGGAAATAGGCTGTAATATTACATTATCCAGATACAGAGTTTAAGTACAGGCAATCACCACTGAGAACAGAGGAGGAGATGTGACAGTCTGAATGAGGAAGGACATTATGCTGAAAACAGAATAACATTCACATGGATGGCAACTAAGGGGCACCTTGAACTTGAGGCTAAACACTGAAATGGTAAAACGAATTACAGATCTCCCAGGGCTGGGTGAAGAGACAGATGAGGAAATATTTATGCAGACGGGGGACTGTACTTGGGCTAGGACACTGATCATATGAAACTGCAATTACTTTGACATTGACTGGAATGAGAATTACAGAGGCATTTAGGAAGCTGGAGCTGTGTGTATTGACAGATTCTTTCTACCCTGCAGCTTGACAACCAACAAGATTAGAGGCCATTTGGAAAAAGCTGCAATGGCTAAGCAAGGCAGCACCTCTGCTGATGCATCACTTAGGCCAGAATGACGTTAGCTGAAAGTTAGGATGGAAGGAAATTGATGATGAGTGTGAGCATGATTCTGATTTCCAGATGTGAGGAAATCCATGCTCTATTGCACTTTGTGGGCCATAACTTTTGGGTGAAGTGGATGTCATTTTACTGGATAACATACCATGTTAGTTTTCAAGACTACATGTCCTGACATAGATTTGAAACAGAATCACTGACCCTAGTGGGGTTTGGTTGTATTTGTCTTAAACTTTTGAGAATATATAGCTGATGCAAATATGATTTCTAACTAGGATCAAGGAAGTAGACAACAAGTATCTGGCCAAAATTGCAAAGGCCTAGCTTTTGTAAAGGACAAATGAAAAAGGAGATTTATGCCTGTTAACAAACAGATTAAAAAATACCAGAAAATGACAGGCCCAGGGCACAATTTACTTTAGTTTGTTTTGATTAGACAAAGGGAAACAATTGGTGCTTTTAAAGAAAAATATAAAGAGACGTTGAGAGGAAGTAGATCCTTCTAAGGATCAAATGTTAGATTGAGGTTAAATAATCAGGATTTATTCTCACTGAGACATGTTACTGCAGTTACAGAAATCACATCCATCAAAAATGTAACTTCTCCAGCTTATCATTTGATACATACCATATATATGCACATTAGTTTGCAGTAAAGAGCAAGGGACAATAGCTTTTTGGACCTTTTCATTTTCCTGCTAGTCATGTTGTTTCTGATACACTTGAGTTGTGCTGTGACACCTGTCTTTGTTGGAACTAAACTATTCTCTCACTAAAAGCAATTAACTCATGACTTGCTGTATTCAGCTAAATAGCCTTGTATTTGCTTTAATGTTTTATGCCTGTATGAAGGTAAACCCAGCAAGTTGACACTGAAGAAATGGATCTTTGAAGCTGTATCAGACAGTTACAGTATAAATCTGAACAAATGAATGGAATGGAATGGAATAGAACTATTCCTCCTATAGTGATGGTATAGGAGGAAAGTTTACAAAGAATGTTAAAAGTGTTTAAAGAGACTTTCTAAAAGGAAACTGTATGAATAAATATTGGCTAGTGGGACAAAAATCTTCACCCTCTAGCCTGCTTAAAAAGTGCAGTAATGTTTAACAGTAACACTTTTCATATGTATAAGACAGTACACTATAAAACAAATACATTTTATTGCAAAGTCTGACATTTCTCTCTTTGGACTGCTATAAGACAGGATGGTAGAAGCTTAATGGAGAAATAGTGCTAACCTCTTCCATGTTGTTTTCCTTCATGCCATGGCAGTGTCCTTCCATCCAAGTGATATACACTGAAGTACCTGTTGTTGACATATATTTTCTAGCCACTAAGAGACTAAATGCTGCTTTTAATTTACATATTACATCTGAAAGAGAAGTTGCTGGTCTCCTTAGGGATAGACTACAATAGTTACCCAAACTAAGTGCAATTTTTTAAAGCCCATGGAATCAGTGGAGACTGGTTGCATCCACAACTAGCTAAAACTGGACTGGTTTTTGTAGCTACACAAGAATTATTGCTTAAAAGGCAATATCTGTCCTCCAACCTGTGGGTGAGGTGAATTTGCTCCACAATGTTTCAGGCTGTGTTAATGTAACTTTTCAGCTTTTCAGCTTGAAATAAAGTTAACCAGCTTGCTTAGATTCCACACAGAGTATGTCCATATTTATTTGCAAAATGCCTTCTTGCCACGGTGTGATCCAAAAAAATCTATTGAACTTAGAGTGTTGTGTCTGCCGAGCTTCAGTGTGAGCCTAGAGTAAGCCTAGGGCCTTATAACCTCCAAGGGACTGGAATGGATGTGCCTGGAGGATGGAGGATTGCATGATGTGGAAGTAGTTAATGCCAGCCTACAAAAAGACAGCTTGAAGCCTTGTTCTTGCTGGGTAGAAGGAGTTGAGACTGACAAGGTGGGGATAAATACCTTTTCTATGGAATGAAGATGACAGCATTTACTACTGAAACCTCACACATGCCTATTGAAAGGCAAGTGACAAAGTTGCAGAGAAAGCCCTGTTCCAACAGTCCTTATGTAATTTGTCCTGCAGAGGTCTTTTAAAAGCCACAAGACATAATTTACAGGAAGACCCATCCCCTTTCTTACATTGACCAAACATTGTGGACTAACCTGTGGTGTGTATTTACAGTGATGTAATGAATATTTAATGTAAAAAAATTCCCTCATGGGAACTTCTGTGAGCTGTTTACTAGGAATGTCCATTACGACTTTTGAAGTGTTAATTCCTTTGAATGGGCAAATTATTCTCCACTTATTCTGCCAGATTCTCAGTAAAAATATGCAAATTTCTTTTGGATTGAGATTAATGGGGCAGCATCACACAAACCCCACCTGGGTCTGCCGTAGTAATCTAATGAATTTATAACTTTCATACTTCCAGTATAAATAGGATCTTGAAATGTGGTTAGCCTTAATATCTTTTAAGAACTACAGCAAATTGACTATATTTTTCAGCAGTCTGGCCTGGATATTCACTCTGTAGAGTATTTCTAGAATGTCAGCAAAATGAGGGAAATAAAGTGTTTCAAAAGCATATTTTTGTGTGTAGGCCAGAGAGTAAGAGTTTCCTACACAGCCACACAGTTCCTACTGCTTCTTTAGGAAGGCAAGTTTTTTCTACGGAATGCTAGGACCCAGGACCCTACAGAATGTAAGGGACCCAGTTCCAATACTCCCCCTGACACGAGCAGGGATGCCTTCCGCTAGCCCAGGTTGCTCCAAAACCCATCCAACCTGGCCTTGGACACCTCTGGTCTCTGGCACCCACAGCCTCCCCGGGCAGTTCAGGAGTGCTGCTGTCAGTGCGGGCCCAGGCAGAAGCGGGGAGGATTTACAGAACATACCCAGGATGTGCTCTAGGCATAACAGTGGGATCTAGGAAGCTGCAAGGGGAGACGACAGACACAGCATAAGGGGGCAGTGGCAGGGAGCAGCGCTGAGAAGCTGCCTGTTCTGAGTCACAGCACTGGCACAGGAATATGCAGCATTTCTCTGTGGAGGAGCCTGGGGGGAAGGTGGTCTCTGCTTATTTAGGTTCTTTCTAATGGACAAGCTTCTGAGCATATTTTCACAAATAACACTAAAATACAAGTAATATTAACATACAGCTGCTGACTGACAGTTATAAATTTGTTGCTCTTCTTGAAATATGATTAGTGCTAAAATAATGCCAAACTGGAAGCTCTGGGAGCTGTGCATCTCCAATAACTTTTCTTTCTTTTAGACACCAAAAGAAATAGCAATTATAGTTACAGAAGCAAGAAAAATAGCTTAGCTGTATTCCCTCTGCTATCTGCAATGTGAATTTGTTCACCGAGCTCAAGCAGGCTGTTTTCTGCGTCTTTCCCTGTCTCCTAAATGCAGTTCTGTGTCTTTTTGGAGTTTTTTTTATTTCTGCAAAGGGAATCACTGCCATCTCCTGGTCAAGCGATGGAGAATTCTAAAATCCTTCCACCCACTCATGAGCTGTACCATTGACCCACTCTATGGAAGCAGGGATTTTCAGTGGGGATCCCTATGGACTTGGTGCAGGCCATTCCGACTATTATCCCAGTTATTTATCTGAGCATTCAGAGAAAGAGGGAACACTTAATTCCTCACAGGTTGGCTGTCTGGTCCAATGGATCCTGGCTAGTCAAATTTGTGCATTTGTTCCATCGTTGGTGTAATATGTAAATAGAAATAAATCCATAATTTGTGCTATAAAAGTGCGACAATTTAAGTACTCTTTCCTTAGACAATGCTTTAGACTTCTTTGACAATACCCTTACAGATCAGCAATACTCCTTTGTGTTACAGAGCCACATAAATTCAGTCTGTACTTTCAGTTTTGCTTCCTAAAGTGACCGTATCAACACAGGTCATTCAAGAGCATAAAAATCTGTTGGGGTGAATGGCTAAAGGTGCAGCTGGATGCCATCAGTCCCATCAACTAGTCATATAGTGCCAATAAATGCCTTATGCTTTCTTTGCTATTTAACAAATAGAAATATCCCTATGGCTGCATGTGAAGGAACAAAACTATTTCATTTATTAGGAGCAATCGTTTCCATAAGACCTTTATGTCGCTCCTAAAAATCTAATTTTCAGTATGATTACATTTTCTATGATCTTTCTTCATCAGAAAATTCTGACTTATATTTAAGCCAGCTTAAATATTTATTTACCAAAATATCAGTTTGGAATGAGCACTTCCTAATTTTTATCTTCTAATAACTGGCCTTCATTGTGACCTCTGAGTTCATAGCCAGAAATAGATTAAAAAGCCCACTTAAGTTTAGCCACTTTGGAGTGAATCTGCCAGCTAGTGCTATATAAAAGTTGCATTTTGAAATAGTATGTGTTGCACCTTGTGTGTCTGGAAAAGACTAATGGGTAAGGAGGAAAATCTGGGAAGTACCAGGACAGCATTTTGAGACTTTGGCTTGTGAATTACAAGAAGAAAAATGTTCTTGAAGAATGACACCAGGGGCTTGCAGCCATTTAACACGTAGATTCATTGTGCTTGTTCACATCCATTCTGTGCTCTAATTCCACAACTCTCTCAATTGGTAGCATAAAAGAAAAAAATTGGCCAGAAGCTGACAACACTTCTCAGTAAGTTTAGGAGCAACCTTTAATCTCATTTTTTTGTTATTCCTACAAGGAAGGACAATATCTTTTTATTACCTGATTTTTTTCTTGCCATTAAATCACTTCAGATACTCATTACTGCAAGATTCTTTTGCAGCTTTTTTCAAGTGCCTTTGGATTCTGTTTATAATTTTTTTTTTGTCACCAGACCATTTATCCCATTTATCAGATCAGTGGTGAACACATCCTGACAGACCCCATGAGAGACGTGAGCAGTGTCATGCTGATCACACCCATCCAGTGTGAAGACTACTCTTTGTTTCTTGTCACTCCACAATTTTAATGCAGTCATTTCAGTTAGAATTACATCTTGCTCTCATTTCCCATCCATACAGAGGTGAAATAGCTCCCTACTTCATAGTTTTAAATTGCCACTTAAAAAGTTAAAACTTCTGTTGTGTTTGAGTTATAGGCTCAAACCTGTTGGTCGTTGCTGGTTTGCAATCAACTCTATGACTCTATGCGTTGTATCAGCTCTAAAATTGCTTATTATTTCCAAAAACTGTAATAAACTCCCTGAAAAATAGAACTGAGTTCACATGGAATCAGAGATGAATGATGCATCCTTGCCAAATCACTCTCTGCAAGCATTGCATCCGTGTGATAGCCATATTAACTTTCATGCGATAATTTGCAGATAAATTCCGTCAAAAAACCCAGTGTTCAAGCACCTCTAATAATATGAATTTGATTTTTGCACATAAAAACTGTGATAAAACCATACTAATTATTTTTAATTATCTGAAGATGAAAATGTCACTGATGTAAGTAATTATGTAAATAATTTAAAGCTGATTAAATATTAATGATTCTTTGCACATTGCCTTTAAAGTGCACATAACTAAATTTAATTTTAAGCAGGATCAAGAAAATAATCACTTGTTTCAAACATTAATTACTAATTTTAATCCTAATTCATTTAAAAACAGGCCTATTTTTTGCAGACTGCACAGGACATTAATTGACATTTCACAAAAGGAGTCATTTTGGCAAGGAGAAATATTTTTCAAATAGTGGATCATGACAACCAGAAGGGGTTGTTAAAGAGCTCCAAGGCAGCTCAGTGAAAGCAGCTCTACTTAGCAGCAGTTTGGCTCCTCCAGGATGACTGGAAAAGTCTCTTCACACCAGCCAGGACACTGCTCTCTGCTTTCACTGCTGCCACTGGGCAAGAGTGCAGAAGAAAGCGTGTCCTAAAGCAAAGAAACAGCTTTGTTGAGACATGCTGGAACAGGATAGAGAACACTTTAGATCAGTTAAGTAGTGTAAGAATCGGGAGGTTCATTGCTTTTTTTCTAATCCTGTTGGAAATGGGTAGAGAGTCTGAGCAATCTGCTCAGGATTTGACCCAGGACCCAGAGCCTTACAAAAGTACGGTTGGTTTTGTTGGGAGTTTCCTGTCTAGACCCTCTGTACCTGCAAACCTCCCACCTACTCCTGGGGGAGTAACAACACCCTCCAAAAATGGGAAAGATATTTGGAGGTAAATTCCTTTAGTAAAGAACTACCTTTTTGATATGTACCTTTTTAAATTAAACCCAATGGCCGACTGGTTCTATAGGAGATATGTTAAGAAAAACTGCATTAATATATCAGTAATTTTTCTGATAGTAGGTCTTAAGCCCCAATGAGATTATTACAACCACCATGTGCAATAAGTGACTTAATGTCACCCATGGGTTTTACCACTTTTTTCTGCAGCTAACTCAATTGCTCAATTTTGCTCACTTGAATCACACGCTTTTTAAGCTCAAGGGTGATCAGGATTCCCCCTAAGGGAGTGTACTGTCATATTGACTACATACAGTCAGCCTACATTTGTTATACTTACAATTTTACCTTTGTAACCCTGTAGCTCCTCAGAGAATCCATCTTAATCAGAACTGGCACAGCTTGCATGCTCTCCTGCTACACCAGGCACTGCTTCAGCCTTTACAACTTACTTTGGACAAGTTTTCTTTTTTTGTCAAAGCCTGATGGAAGAAAAACTTTTAGCCAATATTTAGCCCTGATCACTTTTTCTCCTTGAGGCTGTATTTATGTTCAGATTGAACTCTCTTTACCTTTCTCACTATTTTCTTATAAAGGCATCTGTTTTCTTCAACACCTAGTTACTGCATTTGCACTTAATTATTTGGCCTCAGCAGAGAGGCCTGAATACTTCTCCATCATAACTAACCATCTGTTTCCTAGTGCAGGCTGAGCTTTCATGATTCTGTCGAATTGCCTGTGTAATCTTGTGGCATACTTAATCATGTGGTCCTTTTATTATCAATTAACAAGAAATATAGCAAAATATTTTGTTCAATCTTCAATGGCATGAGCTAATATTTGTGTGGAAAAATCTAATCCCACTCATTTCATCCTCTTCAGTGTTCGAAGTCCTTCATTGTGTTTTTCATGTGTGTACCAAGATTAGTGTTGCAAGATTAGTGTTTCCCAAATCAGCATCGCTCCAATATGACTGCCAATATCTGTGCTTCAGTGGTTAATGAAAATGTTCAGCAAACTCAGCTACGAGACACATACACAAGGAATTCCACTCACAGCTGCCACCCAACCCCACCCACCTCATTATCAAGCTGCTATAGTTCCCATGTTCTCCATCTTGACTGTTTTCCACATTTTCCACACTTCCACTGTATCAGATGTTCCAAATCTACAAAATATGCTCTTGTTCTGTTGTGCCAGGCCTGATTCTTCGCTTTTAGCCCTGGAAATTCTGCAGACCTAAATCTCTCTTTGCTGGCAGCTTGGTTTGTGCATTGCCTTTTTCTTTTTCCACTTGAACCTGTTAGTTCCCAGCATTGGTTCAAACCCCGCAATTTTACAGGCTCAAACCAGTTTGGTTTTTTTTTCTAGTTTATCAGGAGTCTGTGTTCATTTCAATCTCCCCCACAGCTTTAGAGCTTTAGGGGACTGCACAAACAGGAAGAGTTCAAACTGAACTCTTTCAGCTCTACACTGCCAGTTTGAGCTGAACTCAAACCCAGCTTTCCCCTTACCATTTAAACTTCTGACTGGTCCCCATCCATGCAAGTGTATCAGAACTTAAAACTGCTCAACAGAATGCAGGTCAAAGGAACTAAAGGGTGTAACAGAAAATAAGATCAACCTTCTTTCCTTATAATATAAACCAACTTTTAATAATAAAAACGTCTCTCAGGTTTTCAGTGAGAATAACATATACATTTCAGTGTAAAACAGTGCACAGTGTAAATGCCCTTGGACACCCTTCTCTGCATCTCTCCTGTTGCCAGAGGCTGCAGGCATGAGCCAGGATCCTGCCCAGGATCTGTGGAGCACAATTGCCAGGGACAGGCAGGACTCACCCAAAGGGTTCTTTTTTACTTTGGGCTGTTCCTACAGTTCTTCTAGTACTAAGTACATTTGAAATTAAGGACTCAGTGAAGAAACATCCATTTTTTTCTTCAGATAGCAAATGGTGAGAGTAACCTTTCCAAAATTAACAAAAAGTGCATTGAAATAGAGATCTGCTCATCTGGTTGCAGTCCAGAATGGACACCCAGTACCAAATCTATATCCCAAAGCTGGCAGAACATGGGCTGTCCTAGTTCCCTGCAACACGCTGCTGTAGATCAGAGGAAATAGTTAAAAGTAAGAAATAAAAAAAAGAGATAAAATCAAAACCAAGTTCCTTCCACAAAATTATTTCCATCTGTGAGAGAAGAAAACAAACATAAAAAAATTAAGAAACAAGATTCAGAACAAACTGCATCCCCCAACTTGCCATAAACAGTTTTGTGTTCAAGAGAAGATTAGAAAAATTAAAGAGGTTTTCATGTCCAAATGAAAACATCCAGTTTTAATTTTTGACTTGCTCTGGATGTTAATAAAATAAAATTAAGCCCACTAAAAACCAAACAACAACACAAATAAAACCCCCAAACCTTTATTTTCTAAAATATGCATTACTGCAAAGCACTCATGGGTTTCCTGACCAGGAGCTTAAAGAAGGCTGTGGAGGAACAGGAATAGGGAGTTTCTTGTACACCTGCCATGTAAGGGAAGGTTGGTCATGTTAAGGCACTCACTCCAAAAGAACATTATTTCTGTCCTGAGACTGCTGACATGCTTTGATTAGTTTTAGCCAGTAATCTGGAAAAAACTACAGTGCTTAGGGTAATACTGACAGAATGGAGAATGGTTTTTCAAACAAGAAAAAATAAAGAACATTATATACACAATTCCTTTTTTCTTTTAACTTAAAAGCATCCCTAATACATCTTAATAACTGCATTAAAGGCTACTTAAATATTGAAGATTTTAAATAATGTAGATTTCTTCAGTAAACTGGGAGTAGCTGTGTAACTGCCAGTATATTGGTCCCATTTTAAACGATATAATTTTTATTTTAATCTTGTACATATAATAACATGATCCAAACCACATATTATTCCACTCCACATAAATAAGTATAGTCCTTCTGACCTGTTTTAAAAACTACATCTGTTCAAATAATCAGATTAGAAGACTGTATTTTTTCTTTGCAATGTTTTCTTAAAAATCCTACACTCCTCTTCACTAGCGCTGTATTCCAGAGTACATAATCACAGGGCATTAGTAAAAAGAGTTAATCAAAAACCTGAAAGTTACAGTAAGTAAAATGAAGTAATGATAAGAAGTATTATGGAATGTATACTCTGCAGCATAGAGAGATTCTCTCACTGGGCTGAAGTGGAAAATTACTCCAGGAGAAATTCTTTATGTTCCTATTTGAATAAACCATAGATTGTGCTATTCTTTGCTCAAAAGTGCAGGTCATTTCATGAAAAAGAGGGGTTTATGAAACTACCGCTAGAGGACCAAAAACCTGCTGGCAGTTAAATGTGTGCCACGGGCAGTACAGGGAGAGAGAGGCGTGTCCAGCAGGAACTTCTGAACCAAGCTGTATCTTGAAGTCCACAACTTTCTGGTGGTTGCACAAACAAGTCACCAGGAGAACTGCGCTTTCTTGAAGGATCACGGTCATTTTCCCGGCATCTGGCGAATGGCAGCAGCATCCATTCTTGCCTGTGGTGTTTGTTTCAAGAATTTCTTCAAGAAGTCAAAGAAATACATGGATCCCGCATGGGCTCCAGGAGTTCAAAGGCAGATTCCTGATGCCTGGGCCAGCAGGTCCCTCTCCTCCAGAGCACAGCAGCACCATCAGGGTCAGTTTGTAGGGTCCTTGGCCAGGGCTGCTCAGAGCCGAGTGCTCTTGTGGGGCTGCCAAGAGGTGTCTCGTACTTCTATAAATCCCCCTCTGTAGGCGGCTGGCACAACCTATAGAGTCTTCGGTGCAGAGGAAGAGTAGGGAATTAAAGATCATAGGCATAATAACAAAGTTACTGGAATTATGTACAAGGGTCAGCAGCTTCTTTGTTATTCTGCAAGCTTTAGAGGTCATGGCGTATCAAGAATATTCCTATTTTTAATCTTAGTAATTGCAAATTTAGAAGTGCCTTTAGCCATTTGTTAACTAAAGTATTTACAATCACTGTAACAATATTATTTGAGACTCTCCATCACTTCCTCTTAATTTTGGTTCTCCAACAGACTCTTCTGGGTTTTTCTATTTCTTTTTGGTTTTAAAGCCAGTTCATAATTTTTCCTGAACAAAAGAAGTTCTCCCCCTCATACAGGCTGGGATACCAAACACATAAAAGAACATATCTGTTTGTTGATGTGCTTGAACAGATCTTAAAATTAATAATCATCTTTTCAGAGAATGTTTTTACTCACAAGCTTATCAAATTGAGAACAGTGGTTAAACTTAAGCACATGTGGACTTGTCATTCATGTATGACTTTGTGAGCTTTTTCTTGGCTTTTTCTTCTTTACATCAAAATAAACTCAAGTCTTTCATAACGTTCAAGACAGCTATTACAGATTTGTGCTAAGAAATACAATCCTGGGAGTTAATTCACCAGATCTCCTTTTAATTTTGCTCAGTTTTATTTCGCATAATCATAGAATGCAGTAGGAACACACATATCTGAGCTTTATTGCCCTGAAATAATCCAAGTTAATAGTTCTGGAATTTATCATTGAGATTTAGAGTGTACTCAAAAGCAAAAACTGCCTCATCTCGTGATTTTTTTTAAAAACTGCCTTTTTTTTTTGAAGGTAACATGGTTATGGCCATAACAATGGAGTGGAAGTAATGTATGGCCATTAATAATGCAAAATAACTACACTGCCAAAACACTGATGGATGGCACCCGGGCCATGGTACAGGAGGCAACACCATTGCTTTATCTGGTGTTGAAATAGCAATTACAATCCAACAGAAGGATAAGGTTCTACATGCAAAATTCTACTCTTTTTAATGTCTCTGAGTAAATTAACCCAGACTGTTAGAGGAAGCATCACCACAGTCTCTAAAGTGTAAAATCATTTTCTATAAACATTTTGAGGAGTGAATAGGAGAGAAAAAAATAAAATTAAAAGAGAGACTAATTTAGACTAACTCAAAAGTCTCAATGGGAGTAAGGTATCAGTGTTTAAGGAAGTCTTCTTAACACTGAACCAATGTGCTCTTTGGAGGACTTGGGCACTAGCAAACACATTAGTTCTGTCTGCAGATATGGCACAGACTTTGCTGGAGCTTTTCTGATGCTGATTCTTGTGGGCCAGAACTGCTTTGCCTTCATGTAAACAATGCCATTAACAACAGCACAAGCAGAAGTTTCTCTGGTATTCATACAGATAGATTCTGTATATATTGTCATCTAAACCATGACAAAGTTGTTACTGCCAGTGTCAGAAAATGCTGTGCTATAGTTTATTAAAGAACATTCTTTTCTTTCTGAGAGGTGAAATTGGAAGAAACTGACCCAAGATACTTGACTTAAAAGTAAAGGTATTATTCGCTAGTAGCGAGAGATGAACATCTCTAGCTCCTATTAGGTACAACAGGATTCACAAATGCACAGTGCTTTTTCAAAGCTGCCTTCTAGACAAACCCATACATAACCCTGGGCAGCTGAGGTTTCTTAGGGCTGCATTACTGTGTGGTTATTCTAACTGGAAGTGCTTGCTCTTAAACCTGCTCTGCCAGAACTAAACCATCAGACTCTTGTAAGCACACTGCTCTATTTATCTTTGCATATCTGCAGTCAAATTTGCTGTCCAGGAATTTTTCTTTCTAAACATTCCAGAGATGACTGTCCATCACTAGCTTTGCCAACTCATAGAAACAGTCCAAAAAAGACCAGCTATGTTTGATTCAGAAAACGTAGAAACCCTTGAATCTGATGATCTGCAAATCACAAGCAGCAAAGCTGATTAATCTACAGTGTGTACTTAGTTTAGTACAGGGAGAAAAAAAGAATATTTTTAAAAAACTTTTATTTTCCAATATTGCTAGTAAGATAATTTTTGGTTATAGCAGGAACTCCAAAATTGTTACAGAAACAAAATCAGCACTCAGAGAAAATGTATAATACAGAATAACCTACCGAGGTGCATGCTGTGGCATTTGGTCCATCACTTTCAGATTCTTGGCAGAGATTTCAACCCTTGGTCCCTGTGGAAACAAAGAATTTATGGTACTGGTAGTACTGATAGAGCAAATGAGCCTTAGGAAAAAATACTATAATGGCAGTATGGTTCCTATTTGAGATTCCATTAACTACTTCGAAAAGATTTGGAATCCACTGGGTGGATACAATTATCATCTATGTTTACTTAAAAGATAAATTAGTCCCCAAGCACTTTACAAGGACTCCTGTCTGGCACTAGGTAATTTCTGCTATTTTAACACTATGATTGAGAATTGGGTTTCTTCTGTACAGAAATTGTCTTAAATATGCTGCACATTCTCTTTTCTAACTGTCAAGGCACACACAATATACACTGAAGCACAGATCTGATTTGCTGTTAGGGGCTGTACATGCAGAAGTTAACTTGTTCCTGTCACACACAGGTGTAGTTATTCAGCCATTAGTAGGAGCTGGGCTATGTAGGTTTGCAGTGCCACACGGAAAGGAACTGGTGTTTGCACCATGATGTTACTGGACGAGGGTGGCAGGCAGCAGACAGAGCACTCACTCACCTGCTTGCGCATGATGTCTGTAGCTTGCATGATACACTTGGGCTGGAGTCCATGGCTGCGGGCCAGGATGGCTGCTTGCTCCAGGGACACACTCAGTGTACTCCTGAAGCAGGGAACAAGAGTTAGGGAATCACAGATCATAGCTTCAAAAGTATAAATAGGATGTGCAGGACACTTACTGTTATGTATTGCTTTTGTTAGCTATTTGCTTTTATTTACTTTTATAGCTTTTCTTACATTCAAAACTATTAAATGACCTCCGTCTTGTTGCACCTGGATACTGCAATTGTTTGAGTCTCCAGCATCACTACTACAAGGCTGCGTGTCACTGCCCTTCTGCATTGATTAATTTTAAAGGGAGTCACAAATTTATCTTTTCTTTTGAGACACTGGCAGAACAGTGGTGTGTTTCAAAATCAATGTGTGCACATACCAAGATTCTAAAGCCATTATGGAGCAACTTCCTACATTTTTTGTGTCTTCAGACTAAAGACAATGCTGACTACAAGTTCTATGCAACAAGATCACTTGGTCAGATGCATTGGATGATGAACTGAAACGCAAAATCTTTTGTGCCAATATTACTTATTAACAAAAGTATTAAAAGTTACATCCTACTCTGAAGTAAAGATGTCAGCAGATCTAGGTCCTTATTACTTTCCCTTAAAATTTACCTTATTTTGCTTTGAATAGGATCACATCTCTAGAAAGGACAGAAGTTGCCATCACAGCAAGTAGCACACAGGTTTCAGGCTCACTCACCTGTGCATCCCAGTGGCGCACATGGTGATCTGACAGGCTCCCAGTCGGTAACAGAGCTCAGAGGAAATGGGCAGCAGGCCAGCTCCTGATGAGGCACTGCTGGAACATCCTGGCTGCATCGGCTTTGTACTAACGAAAGACTTGAGCAGCCTGCAAAGCTCATCCATTGCATTGATAGGACGAATAAGCTAAACAAAGCAAAACAAAAACAATCAGTAGCATATTATCACCTTCAAGCGATAAAGACATTTACAAGTCTTGATCCTATTGTCTAAGCACAGTATCCTACACCAGAGTAACTGCTGCGCAGTAACAACTGTTTCAAATATATATGAACTTTGGAAGTGGCAAAATAAAATTACTTAGGCTTGGGACAATTTTTTATCACAAAATCACACAGACTGTTTGCAATGTGTATTACAATTGCAAAGATGTTCCCCTGCAGTAGCATTTGAATGCTTTACGTGCACACATCCACATGCCACCTGCCCAGTTAAGACAGACTGCCTACACCTGAGATGCTGGGCGGCACTATTTTCTTGTTTTCTCTGCAACAAAGAGTACAAAGTGGACAAAGTGTAACTTGCAAATTGAACATTTGCTCGTTTTCAGGCATCTGTGGGAGAGGATAATGAGCCCACTCTGTCTGGCATCAGACACCGTGTTTGGCAAGGGCAGGCAGGGTCACACAGAGTCCCCTTAGTGCTGCAGTGAAGGGGGTTTGTGTCTACCCAGGTTCTGCACGTTTTCTTCTCAACAAAAGAACTGTAGCCAAGCTTCAGAGAAATTCAAATCCTCTCTTTAAGTTTGGGATTATTTAAAAATGCTGTTTAGGTATCTCACAACCAGAATTCTAGAGTTGGTGAAATAATACTTATATGAAAGAATTTATTGCAGAAATAAACGCACAAACAATACCTGGTCAATCTTCACTGCAGTAGTATTGGAATCAGTGGGCAAGTTTGATCTCTCTAAGTAAAATGTCCTGCAAAAAGGCCAGCAGGTACTGCATTAGTTGGGTTTGTCCCACTTCAAGCCCATATCATATAATCTTGTATAAAACAGCTGAGAAAGCTATGATAAAAATCTTGCATTTGAAGATCTGCGTCCTTATTGAACCATCGTGATTGCAGTAATTTACAGAGTCTGTACTAACATATTCCAAATCCTCATTAAGAAAAATACAATTCTAGCTATGCACAAAAGTCTGAGGTCAAATTGGCATTCCTCCTGAATGGGCTAAACTATTAGAAGAAAATTACCAAGTTTTCCACACAATGAGGATCTCCAAAAACTCTATTTGTGCAAAAACCCTATCAGGAACAAAACATCTTTTTCATTAAATTTTAAGGCCCTAAGCAAGGAGTGCTCTGAAATTTTCAATGTTTTTAAAGGCAAAGCAGAAGTACAAAATACCTGAGTTTACGGTAGTATTGCTGCACCTTTTCAAGTGAAATGCCATTAATTTGTTGTGGGATTTCTTCTAGAGATGAACCAGCTGGTTGTGATTGCCCCTCTGTACTCTCCAGAGCTGAAGAAGAAAACACTTTACTAAAGCTGTGTTATTAGTGGGTTTTTAAAATTCATTTATCTCTGTATCATCTCATTGCTCAGCAGATGACTGTTGGATCATGGAAAGGCTGATTCTATTACTCTATAACTTTAATGCTTTTCCCTGTACGGGAGTACAGTGGTAGTTTCACAGAGGTTAGCTTCACAGAAAGCAGTTCTGTCTGACAGCAATTACTCCCCATTAATGGTCCCTTGAAAGGAATTTCCTGCATTGTATTCTGGTGTGAATATATCAAGTTGATTTCTAGCCCAGATGATTCTGTCACGGCGTTTGCTTTTTAAAACACTTCTCTCCAGCCTGGGCACATCTCCTGATCCTACATTAGATCAAACTATCCATGTATTCCAGTATAATGTCTCTATGGCCAAGGCATAAAAAAGCCCCAAACCAGCACATCTTGTTCTCATGACTGTGTCTTAATTTTGAAGTCTAGCACTCCCCAGGGCTTCCTAAAATAGAAATATCTGCTTCCTAAGTGAGTCTGTACGTCTCATCTGCTTTTTTTAAGAGCTTCATGGTCATTCTCTATTTTAAATCTTTTCAAAATCAGAGGTTAGCTTATTTTTCTCAAGAAAGCTTTTTATAGACACCTTTTGTAAAGAGCACTGTGTGCAGTTTCAAGGTTCCCCCATTCTGAAACCGAGCTGGCAGTTTGGAGAAGTAGTAGCTGTCAAGATAAAAGATAACCTTCAAGGCCTGACGACTTCCTTCGATGTGGTAGAAGACATGAGTATCTGGAGAAATAAAGATAAAACACTTGCTGCTTTACCACAGCAGGGGAATTGTGAAACTACTGCTACCTGAGTTTGTTAGATTACCTAATGACATATCACATTCTCCACCATAAGGTGAACAAGGGAGAGCCTTTATGGAGGAAGGCAGGTTCTGAAATCTTATATTGAAAGATCATAGTTAGTGTGACCTAGTATGTTTGATGCAAATACAGCAAATATAGTTAATAATTAGAATCCCATGTTGTTTCATGGCATTTCATGGCCAGAAGAGATGCAGAGAGAGATCTGGTAGGGTAAGACACTGAACACAGAAAAGCTGGAAATCTACCAGAGGGAGCGTGGTACTAATTCTCTGTCATATCTCCTCCCCCCACATGGAATCACGCAGATAAGGCACAGTGGCACAGGCCACAGAACACACACCACCATTCCATGGTGTCAGTCCTGCTTTAGGGGCTGTGTGCTTGCAGGGGAAGCTGAGGGAATAGAACAGTGCTTCAGAGAAGCTGCCCAGTGCTCTCCAGGTGTGACATGGTCTCTCAGATTTACAATCATAGAGGGTATTAATCCATCGAACACACCAAAAAAAAAGTGCCTCAGAGAAACAGAGAATACTCACTTGCTACAAGACCTTCATCCAGCTGCTTGAAAAAAAAGGCAACTTTGTCTATTTCAGACAGAGTGACTTGGATGTCTTCCAGCATGGTGCGCTCCTCCTTCTGTAGAGCAAGGCCACAGATACAAATAGGTTATTATCTAAGAGAAGATGAGTGACAGGAAGGTACAGGAAGTTTGTTATGGGCATGTTTTGGTTCAGGAATCCTAAAGCAGAGTGCAGAGCTTTCCATTAGCTCCATCCCAGCCAGGAAATCACTAACAGCTTTTTAACTGTGTGATACAACTTTAACCATCCTTTGCTTAGATGTCATTTGATGTGATTCACGAGTAGAGAGGTTTAAGAACTGAGTAAGTTTGAAGGCATCTCTTTCTCCAAACTTTATACCTACAAATGTGAAGAACAGCTGATCAGTTACTGCAAGATGAATACTGATACATTCTATGCAGTGCAAACAAATAGCAGTTACCCGCATAGATAGTTTGGACTGTATTTTATAAAAAAATCTCCACACTCAATCTACAGTGTCTACAAAGCAGAGAAAAGAACCTCCCTTCTCTATAATGTCAGAGCTACTTGTCTGGTTTGTGCCTATTTTCTTAGCATTTTGAGAGTTTCAGCAGCTGATCTCCTGTAACTGCTCACCTGTTTCTTAGGTGGGGAGAAACTCCACAAGCTCAGCTCCTCTCCTTAGACATGGTGCCTCAAGCCCCAGCACCACAAACCTGAGAGAGAGACTGCACTCTGTTTGTCTGAACTCCTGCAATACTAAGAACTTCCTCACCCATTTGGGACGTGCATGTCCTCACCAGGGGATGGCAGGGGATACTCATGTCACCAATGGCTGGGCACTAAAACCTCTCTAAAAGCAGCAGCAGCATTGCTCCAAATATGAAGGCTGACTGTTTTCTATAGTGTTCGAGTGTGACAATGGGTCCAGCATTTGTGAAGAGGTGAATATGACCAGATAAGGAATATGGCACTTGGTTGTCAGCTGTGGAAATCTCCAGAGTTTGCAGTAGTGAGAGTCTGAATATGCTGTTGGAATGCAGGTAAGAGGTTCAACAGCTCTGGCTGTGCTGAGTGGCACAGAATCACACAGGCAAATGTAAGCAGACCCAAGGGTACCACAGTTCTTCATCTTACCGTGGCGGGGGAGAGAAGAGACTGGTAGTTCAGTAAAACTCCAGTGGCTGCTATCTGTTCCAGCCATTTTTTGCTGGCATCTCTACTGCTCTCTTCATATTCCCCATTGTTGTTGTACCGATAGTTGAGAGCAGCCAGTAACTGCTCTGAAAAGGTGCAAATACCAGCCACAAGAGACTGACAGAAGATGGAATCACGTCTCAGCTGTAGTTCAGTATCTGTCAGAGAAGGGGAGAGAAGCATAAAGAAGTCATGAATACACTCATCTTCCTTCTCACTGCCAGCAAAGTAGTTTGTGTGTGCATGTGTGTGCATGCACATGACGTTCGGCTTCTGTTGCAGCTTTGCACTGACCTCACAGATAACCTCTCCTGGCTGAAGAGATAAAGACAGCACAGCTGGCACACGTGCTGTTGCTAAATTTTCTGGTCCAATTGACTGTTACTCCCTCTGTGGTCTGCATGCTCCTTCTGACTGGAAAGAAACTAACTACTGGAAAGTAACTAACTCCTTAGTTATAACCACATCTGGACTGATTCCCATCTTTTTATGTTTACAGGAGCAAGAGAATTATTGAAAGAAGGTCTCCGCCATTACTTCTCTCCTGGGCTATTAGAGATTAATCTTCCCCCATCCGTCTGTACTTTGTGGGCTTCCCATATGCCTAATGCATTAACTGGGCCCATCCAAATGGT
This sequence comes from Cettia cetti, assembly GCA_013401135.1. Taxonomy (NCBI): domain Eukaryota; kingdom Metazoa; phylum Chordata; class Aves; order Passeriformes; family Sylviidae; genus Cettia; species Cettia cetti. The sequence goes on along the minus strand of VZUI01023967.1, from coordinate 6,956 downwards.
ACCAACTGGTTTGTTTCTTGGGAGAATGTCCCCTGCATTACTTTTACTTCCAGCATGCCTCCCAGGCAGCCACATGCTGGTCAAACCAATCTTGTCATGCTTCAGGGGACTGCAGGCCAGAGAGGCACATGAGTAAGTAAAGAGTTACTTCCCAGGCACCCCAGCATCTCCTGCAGGCTCTGCAGTGCTGCAGCAGCCTCTCATTGTTAAGACACTCTTCCCTAGGGAAAGAAGCTGAAGACATCAGCCAAAGGCTTTGAAGGGTCTGGATTATTTTTATAAGCACTGAACACAATAGACTGACTAAGACACTCCAGGCCCTGGGCCATATTCTCAGCTTAAGGGCAACCATCCTCCTTTCCAGTGGATGTTCATGGAGATGCTGCAGGAGATGGGGGGCACACACAGACAGACACTTAGGGAAACATTTTATCTGCTATCAAAACCCAGCCTTTATGGTCAGTAGACTGGCATACAGCTTGGTTTGGACAGACTCACAGACCAGCCCTGGCAGGAGCTGAGCGCCATACAAATCTCTGATCTTCATATGAAGATCTGAGAATCAAGTGTAGCACAGTGAAACACCAGTTTCCAGTTAAGTATGATATAATTTTCAAACAAAAGGACCCCAAGTAAGTGCTACAATTAAAAAAGACTGTGCCCAGGCTCCTTGTAAAGACCTCTCCCTTGCTCTGCAAGCACAATGTTTGGTGTGTGGTAGGTAACAGGTTCCTGATGTCCTCAGCGTATTTGAGGTTCCTTGCATATTTAAGGTCTTTGTCTGTTCTTGCCTGTAATTTCAGTATGCCTGCTTTGTCTGGAACAATGACAGAGTAGAGTCCATGGGCTCAAAAAAGTTGTGCAATAATAGATCTCATTTTTACTGCATGTTCTCACCACAGCAGGAAGGAGTAAAGGGAAGGAGGGTTCTCTTCCATCTGGGAAGGAGGGTTGTACAAAGGAAAAAATGAAGACAGAAAAACCCTGTCTTAGGGACTTCTTGGGTATGTTGTTTTGTAAAATATGAAAATCCCTTACCTGTGCATTTTAACAACGCCAAAAGCAGCTGATTCTTCCCATCTAAAAGAGTGAAGAAAAGAAGTGCTGTAGTCAGCATAATACCAAGGTAGATGTGATTGCAGCTGGTTAACAGTCTCCTCAATTCCCCCTAAATCCCTGGCACCTGCATGGCTATGTCTGTTTACTATGGTAGCCCTCACTTGCACAGACATGTTCGTGACTGAAAAAAACTAAGCGTAAAGCAAAGAATTTTACTGGCTGCATGCTCTGTTAACTACCATGAATTACAAACAAATTGCATTTGCAGATGCAAATCACCTAAGGAGGTGATTTCTATCCAGTGCTTCACACTGATTTGTAAACATCAGTTTCAGCTCCTGTCCCAGTTCAACCAGACTGCAGTGGTTTAGGATGGTGCAGTATCTGATTAGCATTCACTTCACAGTTTGGAATATACCAAGCATCTCTCTTCACTTTCTAGAAGGGTTTAAAAAGCACAGGGAGACAGATCAGTCTGACATAAATCTGAATGGGATGATGAAATAAAGTAATGGGGAAAAGTTCTTTGGAACTGCTGCACAGGTGCAATTTTACCATAAAGCAACAGGACTCTGCAAACAATAGCATGCTCTACCTGGTCCTCTCTAGAGCCTAGGACAGCCGTATTACAAAATGAGTTAAAGTTATGAAATCAACTGCTACATTTGGTTAAGATCTCTTCTCCCTGAAGCTAGTAACAAACATTTCCTTATTTACAGACCTTCCACATGCTTCTGTATGATCTCAACAAGGTTCTTGATGCGCAGTGGAAGGTTCCATGGATCTTCCTGAATGCTGGCTTGAATATTATTCCGGCACCTAACTGCAGTTTCTTCCTTCTGTTTAAATTCTAGAAAACATGGAGTGTGTTAGTCATTTTGGAAATGGCATGTAACTAGGAGTGGCTTAGGAGTTATAATGTGAATGCAGACGAAAACAGACACAGTACCAATAGCAGTAATTGGGAATTCAAAAGGTCCCTAAATAGAAAAAATAGAGAGGGCAAAAAACTAAACTATTCCCATAGTCCCATGATCAGCAGTCTCCCTGCAATGCTTTCAGGATTGTGGGCCTGGTTGACATGCACAGTGCTCTGCCCCCTTCACTAGACAAAGAACCCCTGCTTCCTCTGCCTTTAATGACCTGCAGGCAGCTGTACCTGGTAGATCCAGAGAATAAGAGCAACTTTTTGGCTGCAACTGTCACATCCCGTAATGATGACAAGTTCTGAACTATCCTGCTTTCTTTCACCTGATGAAAGCTATTTCATTATAGAGTAGAAAATTTATTCTCCATGACTTAGCTATGTGTAGCTAAGTCAAACGCCCCATTGTTGGAGATGAAGTGCATAAGCAGAGAGAGAAACAAAAAAAGTTATGCCAAATAACTGGACAAGACCAGGAGAGCATTCCAATGTCCACCCATCACAAAAAGGTGTCTATGGTAGCTATTAAACAGACACTGTGGTCCAGCATTCCAGCTGAGTGTAAGCAAGGCTTCTCTGTTCCTCAGTGTGATCAGCTGACTAAAAGACTCAGGGTAATTAATCTACTTTTAATAAATGAGTTTCTGTTTCAGCAAAATAAAAGAAACATCTGTTATTTCATTACTTCATCCCAACAATGCATGGAAAGGCTAACATTCTACACAAATATGAATGTGTTCATAGAGATGAGTACATGTAACAGAACTTCCCAGGAGTTATTTCTGGAGTCAAGAAAAAAAAAAGCAGGAAAAGATCTCTAGTTCTAGAGTTTGCCACCAGAACTAAAAACCAGAGCCTGTGAGAGGTTGGAGCTCTCACCTCCTACAGCACAGAGGTACAGCAGGAGTAGTAGGGAATATTTCAGTTTTCGAGTGGGAAAGGAAATACAGCAAATAAAATTCTGTGTATTTCAGACAGAAAAGAAACCACATCCTGAGCCCCAAAACCATTAAGATCAAAGAGTCATAACGCTCCCTGAGGAAAAAGAAAATACGGTATCATCTGTATGCTCTCTATGGGAATCAGTTTTCAAAGTGTTACGCGAGGATGAGTTTACTCTGGCAGTCATCCATCTGAAGAAAAGCAGAATAAGACATTAAGCAAACTGAGGCAGAACCTTTGGTGCCTTGGATCTCCAGTGGTCAGCCCCTCATCAGCGTATCAGAGCACTCCTTTGCCTTCACTCTGACTACCCCCACTTTGTACCTTTTCAAATATGTTCACATCAAAGCGGGGATTTGGAAACTTGTGAAAGAGCTGTGAGAACTGAGCAGCATGCAACAAAAGTAGCTTCTGTGTGTTTCAGGAGGAATTCCCATGAAAATCACCTCTTAGAGATACAAAATTTCAATGGTCAGACATGGTACAAATGCATGACTGTGTAGACTGCAGAGTTAAGGAACTCTGTCTGGCCTTCATGTTTTCAGTTTAGGGAAGCTAAGCCTGTGGAGAGTCAGGCACTGCAGATCCTATAATGAAGCAGAGGAGTCACGATAGTCAGCTCCACACCACTCTTGGCTCATACTCACCTGGAAAATTCTAGAGTCATGCTCCTCTCTTTAAAGGAGATGCTTTCATGTTAAGCTCTTACGTCTTGGAAATCACATTATTAAATACAGTCAATCTATTTCTTTACCTTGCAAACTGTGGTCCATGGGAAAGTGCTTGGTTTCCTCAAAGGCCTTATTTATTCCTGGTCCTTTGAGAAGTGCATTGATTGCATCAACCTACAATTGGAACGTTATTGACCAGTGTCAGTTAGACTTGCAGAAGAAAATCTGAACAGAACTCTTGGGGTAAACTACCAAAGCGCTTACACTATTTGTATTTTGGAATGACTGACACACAGCAGACAGACTTTCTACCATGAACTGGCCTCAAGAGCCTCTCACATTTAATAACAGCATTTTGCACAACCATGATCTATATGGTGATGAGGTAAGAGAATAGCAAACAACTCTTCCGGGGTTACACACCACAAACACTAAACTTGTGAGGACCTCCTGAAACCTGCAAAATGTAATCCATTTACATCAAACAAAGTATTAGAAGTTTGTTGGGGTTTTTTTCATAAAAGCTTTTTTCCCCTTAGTGTCATGCCTTAGGTAGGGCAAGTCAGCCCTGCTTAAATCATAAGGCAACTTTAATAATGCAGACAAAAGTGATTCATCAAACTGTTCTATAATATACTTGCTTACAGTGTATCCCAAAATCTCGATAGTATGCCTTCCTCAAAATATTATTTCATAACACAATTTAATACTTCCAATTTCTTGATTGACATTGATAAAAAGAAAGCAATTCTGTGTAAGAATAATGCTTTACATACCTGGTTAAAAAGGTGTTCCAGACAGCCATGAAGTTTGTCTTGCTTGTCTAAAGGTATCCTCATATCATTGGGAAGCTCATCTCCTAATACAGGAGAAATAAAAAGCTTTTAATTTACAAACATGATCAGTGATGAAACATGGCCACACCTTCACACTGGTGTGAAGTAAATAATGATTGCTGCTTTATCTCCAATTCTTAGATCAAAAAACTAATTATTTTCACATAATGCAAGTATCCAATAACTAAAGAAACTTATCCCTGCCTAATACCTCTCCCATGTTCCAAAATTACTGTGGCTTATTAGAAAAAAGCAAATCTGTATCTTTATGTTCTTGTGATTAACCACCGGTGCAGATTCAATATGCAAGTGCTTATAATCAGCAAAGACCTCTCAGTGCTGCAGGAGGGCTGGGCACGAGAAGGAAGCCTGTGACCTGTGCACACACTCACCTGATCCCATCTCATCACTGCCCAGGTAAGAGCTGTTGCTGCGCACGCTGGTGTAGGACAACACGGAGTCCCGGTTGCTGTTACACTCACTGCAAAGGAGAGCACAGAGAGGACTGAACAACAGCTGTCCCCACAGCCAGGCACCCTCACTGCTCTTCTGCCTTCACTGGCACTCCCCAAACCTAGTTCTGTGAAAATGAAATGACTGTAACTATGGACATGCACAACAGCCATTAAGCAAGGACTCAGGAGCCGAACTGGCACAAGATGCCTTCTTCTATTTGCAGTTAACACTGAATGCTTAATACATCACCCTGCGTCAGTAAATAATGAAAACAGACATCTCCGCTAAACATTTGCTGCCAATTCTCAGGGTGTTACAGCATCCAAATCCAGCATATAGGGAGGCTGCCGTAGCATGAATACTGGAGAGAAAATTTAGGGAAGCTAAGCCTGTGGAGAGTCAGGCACTGCAGATCCGATAATGAAGCAGAGGAGTCACGATAGTCAGCTCCACACCACTCTTGGCTCATGCTCACCTGAAAAATTCTAGAGTCATACTCCTCTGTTTAAAGTTCACTTTAACTATTCTTACTAAAAGTAATCAAAAAGACTATGGATCTCAGGCTGTCCCCTTCCAATGAAGTATCAATGACAGTGTCTTTAATGGTACAAGACCAAAACAAAGTTTAAAAAGTTCTCCACTGCCTCTGCCTCTGATGTAATGATCTCTGATGTCTCTGCCTCTTTTTAACTGAGATATGAGAAAAATATAAGAACAACTGGAAAAACCCTAATTGGGATTCTTGGTGTCCTTTCTTAAATCTAGTCTCAAAGAAATCTGTTCTTTTCCCTCAGGAAGATTAATACTTATGGCAACTACTCTGCAGTACAAAACCTTATGAATTACACCTCCAAATGATCCCAGAAAAAGCAGCATGGCTATTGTAAACAAGGTGTTTTCTTATCTGCAATTTGCTTGGGTTTGTAGCTAATCAATGCTCTTTGAAATCAAAACCCATAAAAACACATTCCCTCTCGAGTAACTATTATCTATAATATATGCTTAATTCTCTGCCTCTGTCTAATCAAAAGAAGACAGAATAATGTTTCTCAAATTTACGTGTAGAATTCTGGAACAAGTGACAAACCCAGAGAGACTGTTTGTGCTGTCACTTTGTTACCCAGAATAAATTAGCCTCAATTACAGAAATTTAAACTAGGGATAACAGGGATATCCTATTAACAGTGGAAGAAACACAGCATGTTTCACTCAGAAAGCTCCAAGACTGAAGTCTCACACAACAGAGATGCCTCAGATCTTAGCACTGCAAGTACCTGTTCTATTTTTTTATTGACTGTGTATTTGCTGTCCTTTGAGGCGGTCAATATTCAAAGGCACAAGACCCCAAGCAACCCATCTTACTGGCCCTGTCCTGAGCAAGGGACTGGACTGTGCAGGCTCCAGAGACCCCTCCCAACACAAACTGTTCCCCTTCTGCCGTTCTGCAGTCCTGCATGGGTGGCACCTATTGTTACTGGAACAAGTGCCCAACACAAGTAAAGCTTCAGGACTGCAGTGGGGACGTTACAGACACAGAACATTCATTCAGCTCCCTGGAATCCTCCCAGCTCTACAGTCTTACCAGAAACGTAAAAATGGCCTATTAAGGATGTTAAATTGCAGTGATCAGACATGGCCACATCTTGTTATCCTGCTTATTCTGAAACTGAGTCTCTAAATGTTTCCCCTCAAAATAGATTTAGGAGTGAGATTTCCTTTGGTAGCAAATATTTCTGGACAACCAGCAGTCAGTCATGTCCCAAGAAGATTTTAAGACTCCTGAGTAAACATTTCCGTTCGTGGTTTCAAAGGCCCATTAAAAATAAAATACTCAATGTCCATTTCTGTTTCTCAGTGTCTTTGACTTTCAGGAAAATTGGCTGCAGAACCGAATGCTAATACCAGCTAAGACCAAGCAGCTTGAGAATTCTGCAGTCTGAACTTCCATAGTTTCTGGCTACAGGATACAGAAAGTCGCACTAGACCTACTTATTTTATTTTATTTTATTTTATTTTATTTTATTTTATTTTATTTTATTTTATTTTATTTTATTTTATTTTATTTTA